>JAHDVE020003835.1:0-161393 GCA_022606495.2 Halesus radiatus | reverse complement strand
CGAACATTCGAGTACATATTTTTCTCAAAAGCAATTTATCCATAGTTCATTAATTATTACGTTTTTTTTTTTTTACATTCAAATGTTATGTAAAGAGAGTGCTGACTGCTGGTATACATTCTACGAATATACTTATATGCGGAATAAGAGAAGAACAATTAAGCGAGAAACTCATTCGTTTGAGAAGTTTCATTCACCATTCATCAAACGGTAGAATCATATGAAAGTCTAACGAACTTCTACCATGCTCCTCATGATATTACAAATCCCCGCGTGATGATCACTGCCTTCAGGCTATCACTGAGGTAGATGGCATAATAAGCCGTAATGAACAACCCGTGACTCGAAGAAATTTACCCTGTGTACGAACTATTACCGGCATAATCGCGGCTGAGACGGGGATGCGGGCGCCACGTGGAGACACGCGAGCGCAGAGATTCCGAATATCGGATCACCGCCATAATTATCGATTACCGACCACTCAACATGCGGTAAATCCCGGGTTTTCAAATCCGACGGGTTATGTCAACATTATACAACGCGAAACACTTTCGTGCTAATCGCCACACAAATGCACGTATTTCAACAGGTCATTCCTTGGAAAACAACCAGGATTACCCTTGAAAACGAATTAAATTTGACTCAATTCATTTTCCCAAACAAGTCCTCCATCTTGGTGTTCGGATAAGAAGCGACGGTTGTTTTTTTGATTCGTTGTCGTCAACTTTTAAAAATAATATGAATTTGTGGTTGTTGAGTATAAATAATGATAGTGTATAACACTATTGTTATTTTCGTAACACTACTTCTCGTGTTGAGTTTTAGCCTCCTTCGTGAGTCTCCTTCAGCCCTAGCCATTTTTGAGAATATGCGGAAAATGATTTTTCATGGCTGGAACTTGTTGCCCGCACCCGACAGATTCGTGTGTAAATAGCCTCATTGCTGAATGGGTCGTTCATTTAAGTTGTTGTTTCCAAAAGTAGTTTCTGCATAGTTGGGAATCCTTGAACTACAGTATTTAAGCGGTGTTGAGAATCTTGGAATAAATTTAATATAACATTCCCTTGTTTCTCAAATTGTTCGTAGGCTGCTAACGATGGAACCATCAGGCATACGTTAGAAATGTTTCCGGTTAATATATTGCTGTTATTTTCAACGTAATTACGTGGCCATTTATTTTGATAGTTGATAATCCGCTTCTGCTTAGATGATAAACATAACGGCCAGACCATATTCTTGAATTGTACGAAACGTGGGTTTTAAGCATATCAAAACCCATAAAATCCGAATACTGCATAATGAGGAACTATAAATCGAAGTAATGAGCAATTCCAGACAAACTTTTTTTTATTTTTTCTTGCAAAATTCGCCGTTAACGTAAATGCCCACATTATAAGGCGTTTTTAAATATTTTTTATGGTGAAATACATGTTTTAAGTTACATTTTTTTTGCTCGTAAAAAGGACATCAATTGAAGTGGTGGGGAATACGATTTTGCGTTGATTGACGTCACCATAGTTATCAATCTCCATGCCCTATGGAAAATCGATCGGATTCAAATGACGTCGTAGCCAAGCCGGACCTTTTAGATTTGGTGCTAAAGCAAAAAAAAAAATCGGAAAAATTCGGTTTTTTAATTATACTAAAAACCATAATTTTAAATCACACATGCGTAGAATTGGTGTTTATTGTCTACAAAGTCCGCATGTTTTCGGTGGAATTCCTAAATAAACCGTTAATAATAGATGACTGAAGGGAAACGACGCACAGGCCGACAAAGAACAATGTCATTGACTCCAGTTAATCATGTTTTTGCAGTTGAATATTTTATACATTTTGTTTGGAGAGTTTTATTCCCATGTACATTTGTTTCTTTATTTTATTACAGCGCTACCGGTTTCGACACATCCGTGTCATTCATTAGCGTTCTTAAAACTAACTGAAATTAAACAAGGACAGAAATAAATGTTTACGAATTGTTGCATAGATAATTACAAGAAATACAAAGAATATTTTATTGTTTAGAACTGCTGTGAAATCTAATAAGACGAATCAACCACGTTCATGCAATTTTAAACTACAAATGAAACAAAAGTTGAACTCATTTAGGAATTAGATCAACGTTTAAAAGATTTTTTAAAAATAAGCTCGGAACAAATTTTGGAAATTTTTTAAACTTTTGTTTTCAGTTTGAATCTGAAATTCGATCGTAACCGGACTACAAAAATAATCTCAAATTTGGATTCATCACCCAATCGTAGAATGAGGTTGTTTAATAAAAAAAACCCATACTAATTGTTAAAATAACCACAAGTTTGAATATTAAATTACCTTGGAATAAAATGATGTATCATGTCCTTTCAGGAATACCACTAATTTCTGAATACCGTTTGATGTTGATGTGAAAAATATTCACTTAGATCATCGGACCAAAATACTATTTTAAAGTTACATTCTATTTACCTTTAACCATATTGGTTTTGCCATTTAAAACCATTTAAACAATCGCACCGCCCTCCATTTTATCTACACTTTATTGACGAAATGTACCTACAAGAAACTATAACAAGTAATCATACTGTAGTAAGTATCTGCTTTCGTCCGGGTATCACACATTTTCATATTTTTTTTTGTAAATAGTTCATTTCTCATTGTATGGTTTTTTCTTATTGAAAAATACAGAACAAACAAAATGGCGTCTTCCTACTACATCGATCGTTCGTCTTATTTTGGATAATCAGATGAACTCTTTAAAGTTCATGAAATAAAATGGTGATGCTAGCTGAAAAGAGTTGCGTTGACCGAAAAATTGGGACAGTAAAAAAGGCTAATGTTTTGACGTCAGATTTCACCGATTACTACTTTTAAGATTTTCTTTTTTGCTTTTTAATAATTTCTGCAATTATTAATTAATAATGTTTTTATTTATTAAACTTAAAATAGAACGAATGCACGTTGGTTACAGGTGTTCTAATATTAACGTAGTATGACTCACACACAAAAATTACTATTTAAGTTAAAATAAACAATTAAGAATTGCAAATTACAAATTACGAAACTAAAAAATTGCACTTTACGTATTTCATCACTTCCTTCTTAAATTTCAAAATATTTTCATCTTCTTTCATATTGGCCGATATTTCTTGGAAGATCTTCATTGCTTTACTTGTATATAGTAATGAGTTTTGTGATATTGTTTTATTTCGAAAGGGAAGTCTCATTTCATACTTCTTCATTACATAATATTTTACAACAATTTAAAAAACTCTCAGAGATCGTCATCGAAAATTCGAAAAACCTACAGCATAAAATAGGCATTTTAGTACCCATCATGAGTATTGACAGTAGTTCTGTGGTATTCACAGATAATATAAAATGATTGTTGTTCTGGGGAGGCCTTCATTTTTTGCTGTCGTTGTTTGTACTAAGTATCTAGTTGTTTTCATGCTGTTTGTAAGTCGATTATCACCCAGTTCTCTCAGCCATGTTTCGACTTTAGATTTAAATACATTTTTTATTGACTTGGTGGTGCATTATATAATTTCGCAACATGAAATATACTATTTCTCGGTCCAAAAGATGTATTAAATTTGGGAAAAACCTGTATATTTTGGCTTATTGCCCTGGTTCAGTATTTATGTTGGGCAGTGGAGTATCAGATACATATTTTAAAAGTTTAATGAAACATTCTTTGAATAAAGCTTTTGTACATTGAAAACTTGAAAGTTTTTAAATATTTCGTCTGACGGAATTCTATCCGAAATTTTGGAATTGCTTATTGTGTTGATGCTTAAATTGTAAACTATATCAATTTAATGTTTTAAAATTAAAAATAATTTAAATCAATTTCGGGTTGATCATAAACTTTTTATTACTATATTTTTAATCAATGGAGATAATATTAAAAACTCTCAAAAAATATATACATACATTAATAACTGATATTATTTGAATTAAAAACGGCTTATTAATAAAAAAGTTCTGCTAGGTAATTATTGTGACGCGGGACTGCTGTTTCGCCTTCCGAAGGCATTACCAGACATTGGTGCACACGATCTATTTATACTATTTCTGTATAATATCTTATAGTGAAACTCATAAAATATTTTCACTTTTATTACCAATGCTCTTATTAATTTCAGAGTAAATTAACGGATATTTAATGTTCATCACACTGTAAAGCCTCCCTACTGAGGGTTATAACGTTGTATTAATTAAATTTGACTAAAAGACATTAAGATGGTTATCGCTGGTTTTTCAAAATTAATTTGGAATGCAAGGGTGTTATTCCCCTGCACAATTATACACGTATTATGGTCTATAATTGAACTCGGCCTGCATATATATAGAAGTGGGGAACGAATTACATTATTTTGGGCACTTATTAAATTAGATTCGGTTTATTCGAATTTTTATTCATTTCCAATTGTTACTCATTAGTTCGAGTTCCAGATGCGACTGATATCTTTTTATTTTCAGTTGTTTTTTTCGGTTTCATGTTTCATTAAGGTTATGTTAATATTATCTTCTTCAATGATTCAAAATTTATGGCTTGTTTTACTATTAACCCCTGGCTAAAAAGTTAATGTTATAATTTCTTCAAAATATTGGTATTAACTTTGTGGAGTCATTATTAATAGTATATGTAATCTGTATTGATAATTCTGTATATTCCTAATGAGGAAAGCTTCGCTTTCGAAACATGTTGATATATATATAAATATATGTATTAATAAAGTGATGATTACGGAGTAATTTTTAATTATTTTATTAAGTTAATGATGTTTTTTATGATTAATTATTTTTTGTATGACCTTGAAACCGTTATTTTTGGCTATTGATAGAATTTTTTTTTTGCCTTTCGTATGCTTTAATATAGAGCGGGATGCTAATAAGTCTACGTATCATTGAGTGGTAAGTAGATCATTTATGTGACCATGGGTGCACAGATTAATAATTAATGGTCGTGTCCATAAATTAGCTTACGGAAAAATTGAAATGTGTATTTGTTATTTTTTCTGATGATTGTTAAGTTTAAGAAATCATTTTTATTATTATACTCCCTTTTAACTGTAAAACAGATTTTACGGTTGATAGAGAGATTGGTAATTTTACAAAAAGATCTTTCCGTTGGTATCTTTCCAACGCATGAAAATGTCGTCAACCTAACGAGCACAGTTAATGACGTGTTTGCTTAATGCTGAATCTAAAAATTGTGTTTTTCAATATGGTCTATGAATATTTCCGCAAAAAGTGGATTATTTGTAAAGTTAGCCGAAGTTTTGTTGACAAAATTTATCGTTAAACACAAAATAGCCGCTTTCCACAAATATCAGAACAAGAGCGAATAAATCGTTTTTAATAACCGAGTTTATGTTAGATTCATCTAATACGCTTTGATTAATTTTAAGGCATTCTTGGACAGGGGCGTTGCTAAAAATGTGTTCTACGTTTAGAGATAAATTAAACGGTTATTTGGAAGATTTACGTTTTCGATTTTATGTACAGAGAAAATTTAACTCTATGCTGCGGAGATAATTTAGTACATTGTTTGAAGAGAAAGGTTAAAAATTTTAAGAGTATTGTCCTTGGAGCATTTATAAAGAAAACGACAGGTCGGATAGGGATTTTTTATGAGGGGCCGCACGTTTCCTGAACTTTTGTTTGTTGGGTGGCTTTTTAAGATCTTAAAATCTTCTGGTTTTAGAGAAGCTTTTACTTTATTTCTACCTTATGAGGTTGTAATTTAAATTTATTTTTGGATTTAATGTCACTAAGAATTTCCGTTTCTTTATCATTAAATTTAGGTTTGAAAGTTGTTTTAAAAATAAAGAAAATAACAAAAATAACCAAAATAACCAAAATAACAAAAGTAACAAAAATAACCAAAATAACCAAAATAACAAAAGTAACAAAAATAAAGAAAATAATTAAAACAAACAAATAACTGAAATAACTAAAATAACTAAAATAACTAAAATAACTAAAATAACTACAATAACTAATATAACTAAAATAAAAAATAACAAAAGTAACAAATAAAACTAAAATAACAAAAATAACGACAATAACGAAAATAACTAAAATACTAAAATAACTGAAAAAAAAAAAAAATAGAATATATGGCAATAGACCCAGAAATTTCTCAGTCCAAAGTAAAAAATAACCGAGGGAAGTAACCGCGGACCTGAGAAAAACATTCAAATGAATTGAAGGTCGAATTAAAGCGTTGTTCAGTTTCGTCGGACTTAGTATGTATATTTATACAGCTGTTTTTAAAAATAATTACAGTTTTTGTGCTTTCTTTTATGGTTGACAAAGTTATTAAACAACCTTTCAACTTTTTAACAACAATAGTAATATGATCCTGCTGCTGGGAGCTCCGTCCTAATCTCTCTTTCTGTAACATACGTCGTTTATGTGAAAGAGGGAGAGATTACAACTGAGCTAAAAGCGGTACTCTCATATTTACAGCAATTTAATCGTCATTACCCATACCCTCGCCGATATCCATCCAAACCCCCATAAATTTGGCACTGAAAAAAAAAGAAAATCCTTGATGTATCTTTCTAGCGTTGTCGAGCAAAGGTTGGCGTTGTCGAACCCTCGTTACCAGACGACAGGACTTAGATGTGACACCTGTAATGATTAACCTGACTTTGATGTATAAATCCAAATGACGTCGTAAATTTTTGAATCACCAGCCTGAATAACTTCGAGAAAGTAGTGTAATTTTTATAGTTTTTTTTTTTTTTTATGTTTATTTTTTTTACTACTTTTTCCCGCTTGCCATTGAACTTTGCTACAGGTGCGCAAACCGATTTGCGTGATTTAATATTCAGCTAAAAAGAGAACAAAATTTTTATTGCTCTTTAGTCCTCTTTTGCGAGCTGTACAGAAAAGCTTGTTAAGGACTTGCACATAAACGCCGTATTTTATGACGTGATCAGCTACTAATATGGGGCATTCTCCCTCACTAAAAGGATACCCACCCTTCTAACTGTAAGACGGTATAACATAAAAATTCATAGAACTGAACCGTCGGCGTCGCTTCTGGGCAAATATATCTATGCCCAGAACAAAACCCATTAAGAGAAGTGTTTTACCAATAAAAACAAATGTCTGTTTCAGTAGTTTACCCTCTCAAAACCCTCCTGTGCTCCTAAAGGGTTAGCTATAGTTAAGGCACATTATGGGGGGAAATTATTTTCTCAAATATCTTTTTTTATGTAACGTTATAATAATTTATATTTTGTAAGGCGTCCTAAGGACAGAAATTAAATCATCTTATTAATTAGTAAATTACCCATATACCTTCTTTTTGGCAACTTTACAGATACGAAAAACTGTTTATTTTTAAAATTAGCACAAATAAAAAAAATAAATAAAAAACTAAATTTCATTTGAACGTTCTTTGCATAAATTATGTACCTACACATTATGTATGCGTAACATTTTTAAATACTTTAAAAAATATATGTTTCAATTTTGGACTATTTTTGTAGTATTAAAAAGTCGAATATCTAAGTTATGAATCGCAAATAAATCGATCATTCAGCTATGCCACCCTTATACGAGCCTCGTATAAGAATTTTTTTCAAACGATTAAAATTGCTGATTTCTCATTTATTGATTTTATTATTATTATTTTTTTCAATATCCTTATTCTCCTTTTCATTTATATTTATTTATTATTTTTATCAGTTTATCATATGGATATGAGGTTTTTGTGGCAATATAATAATAAATAATAATAATAATCGGATGATTTTTATAGCGCCGTTTTTGTGAAAAATCACCTCAAGGGCGCTGTACAAATCTTACTTCCTATTCTTACATTATTCCTATATTACATCTATGTATGTATTAAAAAAATACCGATAGATGTCGCCCCTAAAATATATAATGCATTGACACAATATTATATCTCTATTTATTATCGGTGTTCAACATTAAATATTTTAAAGAGAAGGAGCTTTTTTGTAAGACTATGTGATGTTCTAACATTATTTAAAAAACATGAAATAATTCTGTACCATTCTTTCTGTTTTATTTTGTATAATTAAATTTATTTACGAAGATGTGACCATAAACATATACTCTACTAGATAGGTACTATGATTAACTGATATTTTTAATTTGACAATTTATAATGTATTTTTCTTTTTATTCTTATTTCAAATATTTATTTTAATATATTTTTTTAGATTCATTTATGAATTAAAATTTTTCTTACATGATGTAATACAGATTTTATTTAGAGATTTTATACTATTCTTCCGTTAGAAGCATTTGCTCGTGGATGGAAGAAGAGTGTACATTATTTTTTTATTGGTATTTAAAGTAATATAATATATGGTACATGTATATTTATGCATTACAGTTGTATTAAGAAAAAAAATAGTATATAGTAAATGTGTTATAAAGAGATATTTGTATTACATTTCAAAATTAGGATAATATATTTGAAATACATGGGTTTCGAAGAAAAAAGAAATGTTATAGAGGATAAATAAATTTCAGAATATTTGCAAGGCAAATTTAGTTGGAAACATTTTTTTATTAAGATTGTCTTTCAAATGTTTCTTGACAGAGTTAAATAATTGGATTTTATCGTGAATGCTTCTGATATCTTCCGTTAGTTGATTGAAAAATGATCGCCCTTGGTAAGTATAATGTAGTCGTGTAATTAAAGTATTTATGTACTTACGTGCGTGTTCTAATATAACTATGGTTTAATATGTTTTAGAAACATATTTTCGATAAAATATCTTTTTTCATCTCATATCGTTAGCTCTTTAGTAGTATTTTTATTTTAACTTTTATTATGATCAATATTTTCTTGATTTCACATTTTAAATTATAGTTGTTATTGTTATTGTATTATAAAATTTACTCATAATTCCATGATACAGACATTCAACACATAGTTATAAAACAAATGCAGCTACAAATTCACCAATTAACCGTTCTCTTCATTCATTCAATAATATTAACCTAAACAACTCTAACATTGATATTTTTTTAGATTCATTGGCCAGACGAGAATGCGCATACGTGTGGCATCACTTCTATAATATGTAGATCAATACTTCTCACACCTACAAACACATTCACACACACACACACACAAGTATACCCTACACATAGCACCCGGTGAACACATATATATATAAATTAGACATTACAAGTAAATGTAATACTAGGGAGCTATTAAGTAAATTTGTTTTCCACTGTAACAAATATACTGTTTTGTTTCTATAATAAAATAAATGAGCCTAATATGGGGGTCGAAATAATTTAAAAAATAATCACATGTAAAAATATCAATAATAAAAATAAAATACCACACCAATTTTGTGACTTTTCGTCGATTTCATATCATGTAAATGTATTTGGCAAAAATAAGGAAAATTTGTACACGAAATAACGCAATTACAATAAATCAATGCATTTTTTTTGTAATTTTTAAATTGAATCAATAATATTTTTATGGCATAATATATTTACTTGAGACACGAAGCGAAAAAATTAGTTCCATTTAGTTGAGGGTAAGTTCCCTCAACGCCCACTGTATTGCGTATTTAATTTGCTCGGCGACACACCGACAAACAATGAAAACTGTATTCACCCCCACACCGTTCTAGGGTGCTCATAATGAAACCCGTTATAACCCGAGATATATCATATTCGTAATAGCACCTCGAATTATATAACTCTATGATATTATGCATTAAAAATGCATATTTTGTGCAACAGATTTTTTTATATTGTTGACGACAACCTCTAAGAGCTCTTCAAATTTATTGTAAAATATTAATGAAACAATAATATTAGGTTTAATTCGGTTTATTATTCGGTTTAAATAATTTAATAATAATAATAATAATAGTTGGATGATTTGTATAGCGCCGTTTTTGTGAAAAATCACCTCAAGGGCGCTGTATTAAATGCCATTATTAAATCTATAAATAAAATACATCTTCATTAATAAAAAGAAATGAATTAGGATTGAGTGATAAATCGAGATTTGAGACTTGTATTGTTGTCTGGTTACGATCGAAATTAGAAAACAAAGATAAAAAATTTTCCAGAACTTGTTTCGAACATATATTAAAATATCGTATAAATGTTGACCTGATTCCTAAATGAATTCAGCTAATTTTTCGTTTGCAGTTTAAAATTGCATGAACGTATTTGATTCTTCTTATTACGTTTTTACTTTTCGCTGGGCAGCAGTTCCATACTATGAATAACTTACAAGAACCTGTAAAATACTCGCTATAGAAAGATATAGGGTACTTCCTTTTTCTTCATCACATTTTATTTATTTATTGATGTCTAGAAGGCTTTTACATTTTGGTACATTTACCTTATAGTTACTTATACAATGAAGTATAATAATATACGAGTAGTACATAGAATAATAATTAGAGCATAAAATAAGTAAGCAGGTACATATAAGTATGTATAGCGTAATGAATAACTGTAGTTACATTATAACAGCGGGTTGTAAAAAAGAGTATAACAAGTGTTTAGTATATAATATAATAACATAGGTATAAAATAAGTAAATAGGTAGGTACTATGTAAGTAGCTAGTTACAGCGAAATGGATGGGTAATATAAAAATGATTTTTTTTTATTAAATTGATTGATGGGTAATATGTTTATAACGGTTTATTTAATTAAAAATATCACCTAAAAATGCGAACTCTTGAAAAAAATTCTAATAAACAACAAATGTAGATTCTGAATAAATACGTAAATGTTATTTTATATAATTTTCAGTAGAATTTTTTTTTTTTTGATAAATGGATAAATTAACAAATCTAAATGGCCCGGCTTCAATTCATATTACCAGTAAAAAATGTCACTTAAAACATAAATTTCGCCACAAGAGGTGATTTAATATGTAGACTTTTATGTGGACTTTTACATTAGACCAAGTATTGCAAAAAAGGTAGGACATTTGACTGGAATTGCTCATTACTTCGATTTATAGTTCCTCATTATGCAGTTTTCAAATTTAACTGTGTTTTCAGCCATTATGTATAACTTCTGTTCTTTCTTTCTTCATGCGCTGCAGAAGGAACTTTTATTATTTTATTTTGGGAGGCGGGTATGGGTACCGCCGCCCCGGGAACCATTTTTTTGGATGACCAACACCTCTGCCATAGATCACCCCAAGTGGTTCGCTACGTTTGATGATTTAGCAGGGGTGCCCGGGTTCATGGGGTAAGGTTTGTCCAGGTCTTGGCTGCGGATGCGTTGGCCCATCTACTGCGTGGTGGGTCGGATCGGAAGAGACTGATTGAGGGAGACCCTTTACAACTGGCTACCGTTGTCCATGCCGCTCGATAGTACAGGGGCCCGACCCTCAGGCTCACGACTGAGGGTGGGCTGCCCCACCAGCGAGTGAAAAAACCCCGCCGCTGTTGTTGTGCCAATTCGTGACCGGAGGGGACCCAGCAGTAGCGTTTGGAGCGCATTGGGAGCCCTTCCCAGACAGGCTCTCCCAACCATAGCCTTGCACCGCAGTAGGTGAGATGGATTCATACGTCCGTCAGTCCTGGATACCCTGACCCCCAGCTTCCTACCCACCCTTTACACCTAATCCTTCCCTTGCTTTCCTTTTCTTATAAAACCCCCAACAATAATTATAAAAAACATGCAATCACTAAACCTAATTAATAATAATATCATTACAACGGCGAGTAGTAGGCGTCCCCGGTGCAGGCCAAAAATGTTGGTGAATTTTACCAACATTCGAGGCCTGTACAAAAATTTAAATTCTGTTCACCATCACCTTCAATCCCAACGCCCAAACCTTTTATTCCTCTCCGAAACGCAGATAGCTGAGCATTCTGATGCCTCCTTCCTGGACTGCCTGGACTCGTAGGCATGTTCAGACCAAAAGGAGGTGTTTGCTTGTATAGCAAAAAATATATTGTCAACACTCAAAATACACACTTTGCAGGTTGCTAACTCAAGAAATACCCTGAATGATTTTTCTGTTAATTCCATTAGGATAATTAGGAAAATGCATAAAGTTTCAAAGGGCAATAATCCTCAAGATGTAATCTTTTAAATTCTACGTGAAATACGTACTGGAATTTTAGGTAAAACGTTCAAAATTTCCTTCATTTGGCATGAATTTCGTAGAATTAAAAAATTAACCGTTCGAGGATCTTTGCCTTTCGAAACATTATACATTTTCCTAACTACCCGTATAGAATTCACAGACAAATAATTTGTGGTATTGCTTGAATTAACAACGTGCAAAATGATGTTTGGGGCCATTTTTAAGTGCTGGCTCTTAAACTGCGTAAAACATACATTTCGTATAATTCAAGAATATGGTCTGGTCGTTAGTACTGTCTCTGCGAAAAGGGATTATCAACTATAAAAACAAATAGCCACACAATTAGGCTGAAATTAACAGTAATATATTGACCAGACACATTCCTAACAGATGCCCGATGGGTCCATCATTAGCGGCCTACGAACAGTTTGAGAAACAAGGAATGTTATATTTATTCCAAGATTCTCAACAGCGACTATAGTTCAAGGATTCTCAACTATGCAGAACCTACTTTTGAAAACAACACCTAAAATTAACGACCCATTCAGCAATGAGGCTATTTACACGCGAATTTATCAGGGTAGGGCAACAAGTTCCAGCCATGTGTACAGTGTACTTAATTCTGTACAGAGGCTGTGTTTGCTGGCTCACTGATCAGAAAATTCATAGATTTGCGATCTCTAACTATGTGAAAGAATATCTTTTGCCAATTATATAAAGACTTTCGACAAAATCTGTTCAAGAAAGTATTTCGATATTTGAAAAATATTGATAATTTTTATACGATGTAAGGGAAAATTGATTTGATATCGCACCCACCTATCGGGCAGTGGCGTGCATTGCTCGTGGGCTGTAGCTTTTTAGGTGTTGATAATCATTATTCTTCACACAATAAGCGATGAAGGACACTAAATATTAGAAATTTTTTAAGAAGAAATAATTTCTTACGGTGGAACGATCATGAAATAAGAAATTTCTGGATGTTTTTTTTGTGAAACGTGAGAAAAGATAGGTAGGCAGAGTTTTTCAGTCTTTATGCGTTGCACATCACTACTATCGGAATATCTCTACAGTGGCTGGCCCGGACTTTTGATGAGCGCGAATACTGAATCGCAAAGCAGCTTCCGTGCTTCATTTACTTTCACGAGAATACATTGAAGATTATAGACAGGTTAGTAGCCGAGTGGTTGGTTTTCACCCATACATCGCGGGATCAACACTTTGCTAGCTAAGGTCTTCATTATTTCACTAGCAACATTTTCGGCTTACAATGATGGAATCAAGAAGAAATCAAATTATGTCAGATAGTTCGTAACCCGCGAACATTAATTTTTCTCTCTAAAGAAAATATTTATTTAATCATTGAAGAAGATAATATTAACACATCCCAAATGAACCACGAAACCGAAAAAACAACAGAAAATAAAAAGATTTCAGTCGCATCTGGGACTCTAACCGCTTAACCGCTTAACCAACTTAGCTAATGAGACCAGTTCAATTTACGCCATCTACACCGATATCATACTTCAAGTTCAAGACTTGTTAATATTATCCTCCATTTTTAAATCCCATAGGCTGCTATACTTATCTGTTGTTTTTAGGTTTCGTCGTTCATTTGGGATGTGTTAATATTATCTTCTTCAATGATTAAATATTACAACGAGGTTTACAAACTTCAATAAGTTATAAAAAATAAATTGAAAATATTTATATTTTCTCCGCCAATTTGTTTACCTTGGCTATCATTAGCTTGAAAAGTTATTTATTAGAAGGGTTCCATGTCAATTCGGGACATCTTTGAAACGTGATATAAAGTCATTAGAAGGATGAAAAAAAAGCTACCCTATCCTAATCTATTAAACCGCCCTACCCACACGAACGTACGTGATACGGCCGCAATATTATCGCCCGAACGCATCAAGCCGTATCTCGTACGTTCAGGTACGAAAAGAGCTATACCCGAAACCCACGAAACATTCGTATACGTCAAGTTTGTTCCTGCGTCATCTGGTTTAGTATTTCGAGGTCAGTCGAAGCTAACGGATGTGTTCGTGTATTTTCGTCTCTCCAATACAAGTCACTAGTCACACGTATTGTTAATGCGAAATCTAATGGAAAAAAACGATGTTTTTTTACCTATTTTTAGAATAATAACCCAAAGGACGGGCGATTAATCAAGTTTTTCACTTTACCCGACTTTATATAACTTTCAAAGGTGTGCCGATGGATAACTGTGCCGAATTACCTGTTTACCAATAAATACCGGCATACATACGTCAAAAACATGATTTTAAACAAAACATCCAATTTAAAACCAATTTCTCGAGTTACTTTGCTTGGAAACCCCTAGCCTGAAGTAATAGTTTAAATCTCATAACATAATATTAAACGAACGGACCGTAGTAATTTCTTGTCATTAACGAGGCCATAGAAAGCGAACAGAGCCCAGATATAAGGGTCTGTTCACCATTTGTCTACCATAAGACAACATTATCTCTTTTATTACTTTGGAAATATTCCAACTCGGTGTTATGAAGTCCACGCTTCGGTGGAAATGATTTTCTTACAGGTTTCGATAACTTTTCAGTGTGTACTATTGCAACAAAATACGCAGAATTTCCGGAACAAGGACATTTGAATTTCCAAAGTATTATATGTTACGAACTTGGAGGAAGTATTATACGTTGAGAGTATGCCATTTTCTTTGTACAATAGATCGTTATTTTGAGATTTAAAATTATTTGTTTGCGTGCTGGGAAACCCTCTTTGGGAACTTAATACTATTACGATACTACAAAATGTTTTAAACACAGTTCAACAAATGTTTCACAGCAGTGAATGTTAACAGGGTTTGTAGCATTTATAGAAGTTTGTAAGACAGTAACATTAAAATGATTAAATTTAATCATTGACCATAAGACAACGCTCTAACTACGGAGCTAATAAGGCCTAATTATTTTCTGTCAGGTTTATCGATATCATATATTAATTATTAAGAATTATTAATATCCACATCAAATAAAAAAAAATAGGCACCACCTAACAATATGTGAATTTAATATGTATTATATTTAATGAGTTAATGAGGTTCATATGCTTCAATAGATTATTCTGATAGATTGGATGTTTTTTTTATTTGCTTAGTAAGTAAAGAAAACATTATATTTTTTCGTTTGTTTGGTATAGCTAGTAAGTAAATGTGTTGCTTTTATTTATTTATTGTGTTCAAGTTTAATTTTGTGGAACTTAATTTTTAGTTGAATCTGTGGAATATTTTATGGTAAGTTTTATTATTTAATTAAATCAACGGTTTAAACTATTTTTAGTATCATCCGAATCCAGTTGATAAGAGAAAGCCAGCTTTTTCGAATGCGCTTTTAAATCTTAATATTTCGTACTTTACAAAATCAGAAAAACATTTTGTTTGCCTCGCCAAATAAAATTTTGAGCTCTGAAGCCATGAAATTTATATTGCGTTTTCTGTTGTAATTTTCTGCTACATTCATTTCCGTCATGAGATATGGAACTTGTTAGATATTTAATTATGTTTACTCAATACTCGTAACATAACAGGGATTTTTCTTTAACATAATGTTTTCACATAACCGGTTAATAGCTGAGCTGTAAAATGCGTCGGGGTCCCACTCAGGCATCGTGGATACATTTTTTCTCCGAGACCTCCATTATTGCACATTGAACAAACAATATTTTTTCGCTTTTAGTGATGGTAGTAGGAGATTTTAAAATTTTGTCAGTTATTGGTTATTCGTAACCCTAGAACAGCGATTCCAAATTTTTTCGGCCGCGGAACAGCCGCTCGGATGATGGTGGAACCCCAGTTCCTCTTAAAAAATGTATTAGATATTTCGAACATATTATTTCTGTACCCCTTCATTAATACGTATTTTAAATGGACGTACTTTAATAGAGGCAGAGATTAATAGAAATATTTACTAACTAAAGAATATATTTTTGAATATAGCACACTAATCCCAACATCCCAGAGACAATGGGACTATGGCTCCTCAATTGGGGAATGTTGCGAGGTTCAAGGGAGTGGTATATGAATTGTATAATACATGAAGACACGGAAGAAAGTTTTGGAAAGTATACATTTCTTGTAAATGTATAAATTAATACAGTTTATTTTTTCATTCGAAAATCATCTTCCGAAAAATATTTCGCCGTCTTTTGTCTTTTGATATGTAAAAAACGGAAACCTTTAATGAAAGAAGTGCCGCACGCGAATAATCAAGTTTTCAACTTCGGGTTTGAATTATTCTGCATTGATTTTAAAAATGCCGATTTTATTATCTTACTAAATAAGTGTGAATTTCTCATAATATGGAAACAATTCATCAATGTATAACGATTGTTGCAACAACAAAAAATATTCAGAAATAAATGGAAAAGGAATGATCAGTTCTCATTAGTTTTTCATTACAGCTTTTCGGCCTTTATGAACTGCACGTCACTGTTAGACCTGATTCATACAGCTCTATTCCATGCCATGCAGTACTATGCGGTCATGCATGTGTTATACCGTCATAAAGTATTCAAAATATTTAACGGAATAGAATTTTGAACGAAACTCCAAACCCATCCCGTCAAATAGTGTATCCTTCAAAGAGAAACATAATTGAAAACCTTTTCTCGGAAATAGCCCGTAATTTTTGTCGTTTTAGATTACCACGGAAATTCAATCATTTATTTCTTTTTCCCTTGAACAGTTCGTCCCACGAGTATAGAATTTCCCTTTCACAACCCGCAATATCTGAAAATATGTAAATATCAATTACCGTTTATTTCATTTACTTCATCTAAGTAGAATGGCGAAGGGAATAGGTAATTTAAACTACAGTTTCAGCTTAATTATGGCTTTGAAAAGCTCCCCTGAAGTTACATTTCAGTAAAATAGTTCTATAAAAAATAAACACTTATTATTATTGCTAAATGGTTTGCATAATTTAGACGTTGAATTCGTTGAGATTGGTGACATCTCATGAATTACATTGAATGACCACGAGGGAAATAATTTCACTCAGGGCCTCCTTTGTGGAGTTATTGTAAAAAAAAAATCATTGAGGAAGATAATATTAACGTAACCTAAATGAAACATGAAACCGAACAATAACAACAGAAAATAAAAAAAAAGATATCAGCCGCATCTGGGACTCGAACCCAGGACGTCTGTCTATCCGGGATAACCGCTTTACCAACTTAGCTAATGTGACCAGTTCAATTTATGTCTTCTTCATCGATATCGTATTTCAGTTGTTTTTTTCGGTTTCATGTTTCATTTAGGTTATGTTAATATCATCTTCTTCAATGATTACATATTACAATGAGGTTTTTAAACTTCAATGAAATAATTTCAAATTTAAAAAAAAAAATGATACCGATAAAGATGACGGGATGAATTGGGGTAACCGTAGTTCAGTTGGTATATATCGCAGGTCCTGGGTTCGAATACCAGCTGCTACCGTAATCTTTTTCTTTTCTCTGTCTTTTCGGTTTCATGTGTCCATTTGGAAGTTGTTAATATTATCATCAATAGCAAAATAAGAGTTCGTATTTTCTATTTTTGTTTCATTTCATGTATTCATGGTACACTTTTAGGTCTTGAAATATTTTATTTTTTAAATTACGTTAAAATCTTTATAATTCTACTTCGGTATGGATACAAAATTATCAATGATCTTTTAATTCATATGTCAACCTACCTTTGCTTTAGAGGTATTTTTCACACTTACGAGTATTTGGAAAAAAAAGTAAAACTAAGAACAACATCTTTTACCCACATATAATATCTACTAATAGATAATACACTCAGCTTCTGACATTATCAATACACTGAGATGGCAACTTGCTATACTGGCTCTTATATAAAATAGGTTATTAGGTTTTTGCTAACAGTTATAACCCTCGTCGCACGCTTCTCGCACTCGGTCTGGTGGTTTGGAAAGTGAGTAGAAAACTTATTTAATAAATTGTTGTTTCATTTTTTACCGCTGATGCGTCCCAAGTATATTTTGTATAAATTATCTCTTACGATAGAAAGTCCCATAGTCGCTGAATTCAAAACGCACATATGGGATTCATTTCAGACTGGTACTCGGGTTGTATTATAATAACGGGCGGATTTTTTAGGACGGAATTTGAATGGCGGGCTTAAAATGTGGTAAAATTATCGTTATTATTATATTTACTTTTTTTTTTTTTTTTAAATATTTAATGTAAATCAAATTTAACTAACTTACTAACCATCACGCCATTTCCCCGAAGGGGTAGGCATAGAGGATTGACCGCCTAAAAACTCGATGTTGGCATACACTTCTTGCTTCATTCACATTCATACAACGCCTCATACATTCTCTTCTGTTATTCCGACTTCTGACATGGCACGACTCGAGTATTTTATGAATCTACTATTAGTGTTTTTGACTCGAGTATTGTATGAATCTACTATTAGTGTTTTTGGCTTTCCTTATTTCCAATGCTAAATAATAATAATAATAATAATAATTGGATTACTTCTATAGCGCCGTTTTCGTGGGAAAATCACCTCAAGGGCGGAAAAATCACCTCAAATCACTTCCAACTTATAATAATAATAATAATAATCGGATGATTTTTATAGCGCCGCTTTTGTGAGAAATCACCTCAGGGGCGCTGTACAAATGTTACTTCCTATTCTTATATTACGTCTATTCTACGAATTTATTATTATTTATTATTATTTTTATTTTTTTTTATTTTTTATTTTTTTTATTTTTTTTTTTACATTTATTTTCTCTTTTTGGACAGGCCATCATTACACATTATTTATAGACCATATAAAGAGATGAAGTTAAATTATCAAAACTAAATTTAATGTTAAATTGAAAAAAAGAAGCTAACTGTATTTATTCCTTACGATATATTGCAAGACGCTAATACAAATGATAGAGTGATTGTTTCCATTATATTCAAGAATGTATTTAATATTGCAAGACGCTAATACAAATGATAGAGTGATTTTTTCCATTATATTCAAGAATGTATTTAATATTGCAAGACGCTAATACAAATGATAGAGTGATTGTTTCTATTATATTCAAGAATGTATTTAATATTGCAAGACGCTAATACAAATGATAGAGTGATTGTTTCCATTATATTCAAGAATGTATTTAATATTGCAAGACGCTAATACAAATGATAGAGTGATTGTTTCCATTATATTCAAGAATGTATTTAATATTGCAAGACGCTAATACAAATGATAGAGGGATTGTTTCCATTATATTCAAGAATGTATTTAATATTGCAAGACGCTAATACAAATGATAGAGTGATTGTTTCCATTATATTCAAGAATGTATTTAATATTGCAAGACGCTAATACAAATGATAGAGTGACTGTTTCCATTATATTCAAGAATGTATTTAAGCTAAGACAAAGAATTATTATCCATATTTTTAGGATAAATAACACAGAACACTCTTAAAAGGGTGGAGCGGCGGGGGAGGATGGTGGCCGGTGGGATTTATCCAGAGGGCCCTCAAAATCTTCTTTGTCTTGGTGTTGGTCTGCACGTACGCCAGGCGCTTGTCAGCCGGCTTCAGGATCCGGAGGAGCACTTCATCGTGTAGTCCACTGACATCATTGCTCCTGCATTATCGAATTCCCTGCATTACCAGTTGCTTCTTGGCAAAGAACTCATACCCGTCCTCTACCACCTGATGCACCCGGCAGATCAGGTCAAAGTCGTGCTTGTTGAGGTACTTGGCCACTATCTCAATGACGTAGGTAAAGGCTCGTTCTCGCCCCAGCTGGTGTTCTTGTTGGGGTTCACTTCCCGGTTGTATACAATACAATACAATGTTTTTACAACCACCGCACTTCACTAGTTCACGTGTTCGACCGTCCGCCGCCAGATGTATTATTACTCTAAGGATGTGACCGATGTCTAATGCGTTAATTCGGAAGAACGAAGCAGATTTCAACTCAAAATATTTGGCTTTTTATTATAAACTTGATTTAAGCTCGAAACGACAGCACTAAAATTATGTAATTTTTATAAATGTAACCCAAAAATTATTGCGGTTATTTTATGCTATTTTTACACCGGGAAAATTAATAACTTCCCGATCCTTCCAAGGTAAATCGGGAGCGACTACAAAACGCAGCCGGCTGCCACGAGGGCGCCAATTCTAGTCTATTCACCAAGTTACCGCTTCATATGAAAATAAATTTTATTAATCAATTAATTATAACCAAGTTTATTAATATTAATAAAT
Organism: Halesus radiatus; assembly: GCA_022606495.2. Lineage (NCBI taxonomy): Eukaryota > Metazoa > Arthropoda > Insecta > Trichoptera > Limnephilidae > Halesus > Halesus radiatus. Next base: position 141,026 of record JAHDVE020003835.1, on the reverse strand, counting down.
TTATTAATCAATTAATTATTAAATCGGTTTTAACGATAATAAATCATTACCCGTCCATATTTAAAGGGAGTGGAAGTAAATTAAATAATATAAATAAGTCGTTACAATGTGGATTAACCACAGTTTGAAAATGGCCTTAAACGCCGAAACAGCTGTCACAATAATAAAAACTAAAAATACTTGCAGAACTTAATAAAAACATTATTAAATATGATTTACATTATTTAAAAAAAAATTCAATGGAGTTCTACGAATTAAACACAAAAATAATGAAGTAATTGTTTATTTATACTGTTTTTATTTTTAATTTAAGACATTTTATAATATACATGGAAAAAAGTCCCGATAAACTACTTTTTAGTAGTTTGTCTAACGGGAGATTATTATTCAAAACCTTATACTAAATTTTCAGTTATGGTTAAGTTACAAAATATTTAAAGTTATTTAAAATAGAAACATATGTAACAAAATTAAAACATAAATATTTCGTAAGAATCTTACTCGAAAATATTTCTAATATTTCTTAATTATCTAATACAAATAGTTTCTTTCGGCTAGCCAAGTTTTCAATATATTTATTAGCTATTTCGTTTTATGGATGTCGTTCGTAGAGTCAAATACTTGGGACATATTATCAAGGACATTAATAATATAAAGAGGCGAAAAATTGCGATATCCGTCATAGCAGGTATGCCGTCAAGGCGTTTTTATCTTTGCAGAGCAAACGTCAAAATAATGCTGTTCAACACATTCTGCACATCTCTGTATACGTCAGAACTGTGGGTGGATTATACTGCATCCCAATGGCAAAAGATAAAATTCACCTACAATAATGCATATCGCCAACGATTCCGTCTACCAATATACTGCAGCGCTAGAGAAATGTTCCTGGAAGGACGAGTGCACTTTTTCAGGGCACTTCTCGGTCACCGCATGGAAAGCCTGTGGTGCAGAGTACGCCAATCCAAGAATACCATCATTACTGCTACGGCTACATGGATGGAGTCTCCCTTGATGGCCCTTTGGAAACGGGAAACCATCAAATATCCACCTTAAACTTTGTTAATTTTTTATAATTTCTTCAAACGATTGGTATTCACTTTGTGGCCTCATTAAATAAATATTAATAAGCAAATGAATTTAAACATATACTTAGTATTCATCACATTATAAATATACATAGATACCTATATGTTTCGAAAGCTATGCGTTCATCATCAGGAATATATGAATACTTTAATTTATATTCAAGTATATTTATTTATTAATTTATTATTTTGCATATTTTATTGAGTAATCTTTTTCTATGTTTTTCTTTTCTTTTTTTCTTCCTTTTATTTTACTTACCTATTGTTATGTTTTTGTTTGTATTATTATCACTTACGGAACGTATTGAATTACCTTCCGGAATAAAGAACTTTTATTATTTAATACTTTTTTATTTATTTCAGCAGGTAACACATTTAAACAGCTAGGAATCATGTGATAGAGGTTTGTCTATTTTTTTATCATTTTTATAGATAAGTAACGTCACAAATAGAAAGCAGAATTAGTAGCATATCATCAATAACTGACCAGGCTTCCGTCAGACATTAGCAAGATGATGTCGTAAACATCGCCTTCATCTGGAAGGTAACCATTGAAACACCATGCCATTGTTGTAGTCAATCGACTGTCCTGTTCCAGGTTATTCAGCTTCATCAAACTTACATTATCCTTCCTCGCAGTATCCAACCAAATATAATTTTCAGAGGCTTTCCAAGCGTGTAATTCACATCCTGTGCAATTCTCAGAGGCTTCCCACGCGCGTAATCCACCAGGTGTCTCATGGGCTTAATTACGCATTTAGGTCATCTGCATTTGATTCACTGTTAGGTGCATAATTGATTCTATATCTAATCGATAGCGTCGTAAGATCCAAGCTTTACGAGGTCAAGGTTCAGACTGCTAACGGAGAGGCACATAGATGCAGCTCTCATCTGGGCCCTCGAGTGATCTCGCCTGTACCGTGTTGACAGACATCTCCCGGTCGAGTTCATCCTTAATCACGCGTCACAATATTTTAATATCATGTATTCTGTAAATGGCTGTATTGTTAAGTAAATGTATCTGGGATACCCTGAAATAGTACCTATGTATAATATATTCCCATTCTTCTTTTTGAAAAAAATAAATTACTTAATTACTTAAAAAAGAAAAACAGAAAATAGAAATGTATTTCTTATTGGTAAACATTGTTAATTTGTGTTCCCTAAATGTTTATGCAACGCATTATATAATATCAAAAGAACGTGATTTTGCATTAATCTATTATTAACCTGCCCTGACTACGAATTCTGAAAAATAACCAAATTTTAATTGTTATGTTATGCTCACATATTGGAAATTTTGGATGAATTTTATATCAATCTATTTTTAACAATACTATAAATTCCACTCAAATAGAATGTTTTTGGTAATGGTTGTTGAAAATGCCATTGTACATAATAATACATGAAGGTTTTCTTTATGTGTTTTGTCAATGTTGAAGGTCTGTAAAGGTTTGGCATTAAATATTATTTTTTATTTTAGCAACATTATAAAAAAAAGCATGTGAAAATCCAAAATTTGATGCAATTATAAATAGGTTTACAGAAAAACGGTTTTAAAAAAAAGAAGGTATATTCATTATTATATTTTGTAAACGATATGTTCTTTTTGTGTTTTTTGTTTGAGGCGGACTAGGGTTATTTAATTTGAGGTAGTTGACAAATAAATCTAATATAAGTTGAGTAATGTCGCAAAACAGCTAGCTAACAGTAAGCGGGCTTGTGTCGTAATGGAGGACTTAGCCAGCCGAGGAATTGAACTCACGACACCTGCGTGAGACCCAAGCCCGATGCCAACTCAGCCACTTATGGGAATTGTTGAAGTTTGTTATGAATCGTAAAATACAATACGGTAGGTATGTATGAATTAAAATATAATTTTTTTTGAAACCTGAATGTTATCAATTACTTCTAATTAATACAGAGTTTATTAAACTGACGATCCCAACGAACGAAGTCGGATGTACAAATAATTGGTAACTTTCGTATGTACATATACCGGTATTAGCAAGCCGTTCATTTGATAAGAATGACAGCTGTTTCACCTTTCATGTAAGGTATTTCATCATACGATTTCACTGGGAGTAGGTACTAGAGCTTTCAATTTCGGATTATTTTTTTCAGAATCGGTATTACGGTGCCTAGCATTTTTTGATACCGTTACCCGGTGCAGGCACCGGGAATATATATGTTAAAATTATTATTTAAAAAAAATAGCAACTATAACAGTTTTTTTCAGGTATTATACATAGATTAGGTAACACAAAATTAAAAATTTCATCAGTGTAATATTACCTTTTAGGTAATGTATTTTTCATCATCTCTCTCTCGTCTTCACGTCAAAGCCCCCCGACTGGAAATTTGATCATATTATCAGTGCTATTATCTACTAGGGCGGTAGTTATTCTGAAATTAAGTGAGATTCTCTCAAAGGTTCCTTTCAGTACTACAGATTTAATATAGGCCTTGATATACTTTTCAACTCATAATTGTTTGCAATAATTCTTATGGAATTTAGTGACAATTCCATCCCACATAAGCAGGAAAACAGAGAAAAAATAATATGAATTCGTGAATAAATATTTATATTTTTCGATTTCCATATTTTTATGCGCAAACAAAACTCAAAATTGATAGTTGAAAGCTGATCTGATCTGCCTGGACAATCCCAGTGAAGTGATATCACGAGATTAAAAAATGCTGAATGTTTTTCAGACTACAATAAAACTGTCCTCACTGCTATGAAACATGGAAATAAATATAACCTACCCTAATATCTTTATGCATGCTGCCAATTTAAAAAAAAAACACAATCACACGGTTGTCAAAAATTTCGCGAAACCAATAGAAATCTCGGAATCCCGGGATTGACACAAGCGCAGCGTCGGGATTACGGTGCCGATCATGGTCCGAGGTTCCTGATCCCGATTTTCTAGAATCCGGGATTGAAGGCCCTAGTGGGTACCTACTGTAGTGATTTTCAAAAGATTCAAAATAATCACATCGATTCACGTCAATATCACTGATGGCGTTCGAGCAGCCTTTGCGTTATGTCTCATTTCATTTTTCGTGACAAACAGTGTTCTCCTTAATTAATTACCCTTTTCCTTTATTAGAAATACTTGCAGGGTCTCAGGCAAAAAAGGAATACTTGCAAAAGATATAGTTAATTAATTAATTAATTAGGTGGAATAAAAAGAAAGCCTTTTTTGTTTGATTGGTAATAATAATTATCAGCTTTCTGCGGAATCTCGAAGCAATCTCCGGAAAGATGGCTTTTGGATGTACGTTTTCCTTTAACGCTTCGAAGAAATAATGTTATATACGTAATTAGCAGTCACAAACCACGTCAAGATTCAATATTTCCTATTCTTCTGATAGAGCTGGAGATTCTTTTCTTACAATTCACAAAACATATTACTACTTTAAGCCGTATTTGGTGACCAGATCTGAATAGCCAGGTATTCCCCACCTTCCTCTCCCCTTCTCATTCCCCTCCCCAATACCTTCAGCCTTACAATATTCCCCAATTGGGAATGCCATAGTTTCACTGGATCCAGACGGTTGGGAGCAGTTGGGACTCTTGTGCGGTATTTATATAAAAAAAACTATATTTAAAGCAGATTTTGTCAATCACGATTTCTAGCTGCAAGAAACATTATTTTGTTTTTAAATATAAAACACGGGTCATAAAAGATGTCGACTTGTTATTATTTCAGTGGCAGCTTTGAAATTTATTCAAGACTAAACGGAATTTAATTTTTAAAAAATTAGTCCTGTAACGGTAATAATACAATGAAATATGTATTGAATAATAAAACATTTTTTGTTGGGTCGCAATTTGAAAGTACCTACTAATAATTTTATGACATAAATTTGTCGTTTGTAATTTTATGAAGACGTTTTATGGGGTGACATTTTTGGCACGCACAGTCAAAAGAGAGAAAATGATTAATAAGGCATTTTACATAAGAAAGGCAGAGAGGAACGGCTGCGCGACCTGTTTCATACAAAATTGAATGTTGAATTTGAGGCCAAAGTTCTCACATAAACCGAATGATCTCTATATAGTAATCCAGCGTCTTCAAATAATTATTTAGAGAACTCTCCGATTCATAGATTGCGCAGACTTGGTAATCAGCAGAGTTAATTTGATGTTTACCGTTACAACACTCTGTCTAGGCTAAAAATCACTTTTCTTGAATTTTTTTATTAAATTTATTAAGTTTTTTCATATGCACCTTTTTCATCTAACTAACTAACTAAACATCACGCCGTTTCCCCGCAGGAGTAGGCAGAGAGGACGGACCGCCAAACAACTCGATCTTGACATACACTTCTTGCTTCATTCACTTTCATACAACGTCTCATACATTCTCTTCTGTTATTCCGACTTTTGACATGGCCCTACTCAAGTATTTGATTCACTTGATCGTGCCACGTCTTCCTTGGACGTCCCCGGCTTCTTCTTCCATTCACATTCGCGTCATATATTCTCCTTACACTCCTTTCTTCATTCATTCGCTCTACATGCCCAAACCATCTAAGCGTCCCTTTCTTAATCTTGCTCACTACGCTTACATCAGCCTTGCATTCTTTACGAATCTCAACATTTTTCACCTTTTTCATCGTTGTATTTATTATGTTACGTTTCCTTAAAACACACAATCGGGCATAATAAAGGTTTGCTGTATTGTAAACACGCATTACAACTGTTCATGTTTTATAACATCATAATAATTATAAACCTATTACCCACCTATTGCGCTGTAACTAACCATAGCTTGACCACAAGCAAAAAACTATACGCAGACGCAGGCCTCCTCCCACGCGCAGAATGGGCGGGACTTATTAGTATTTCCATAGCTCTCGTAGGTGACAGTTCTGCGCTGGAACACGAAAAAGCCCGTTTTGCACGTACAATATTTGAACACGTAGCAATCAGAAAGTGAGGCCACCGGTGAATCAAATGTTCATGTATTATCTTCAACTCCCAAAGGGGAAACAATTTCCATACAAGAAGAAAATTATTGTTGATGATTTTCGTATTTCGCAATACACGTTGAGAAAAAAAATCGATATAAAAAAAAATTCTGGTTGTCTCAAATGATTGCATAATTTTAGATAGCCGCAGAGAGTACGCAAGGATACTTCTCATAAACAATGAAAAAATATGTATTGCCAATACATATTTTTTCAAGTTTTATGTATTTATTTACCAAAAAATAATCATTGGGAATGATCAATTCTAAGAGTATGTAAAACGGGCTTGCCATGTGGCAGTCCTTTTCCGCACCCCCCTTCGTTCCGGGTGACAATAGGGAATGGTTTTTTGTTTATAGTTGAACCTTAGAGTAATAATATATTGTTACTCTAAGGGTTGAACTATACTTACATAGTTTCTACCTTCTTATTTCTTTTATTATATTATGTTCTACGACACTTGTTATACTTTTTTGTTCAACCTGCAGTTATAATGTAACCACAGGTAAAACTGTTATTAATTACGCTGTAACCACTTATATTGTATCTACTTACTTCTTTTACAGTCTCATTATTACTGTATATGCTATATTATCATACTCCTTTGTATAACAATGTCATAAATGTTTTCATAAGGAGCAATCACTTTGTGGTTTGACATTGTATTAAGTAAATGAAACACGTTGTTATAAACCACGAATATATTTTATTTTCACCAACCGGTTACGCTTAACTCAAGCTTCAACAGGGTAAATATAATAACTGTTATAAATGTATCAACATGTAAAAGCCTCCCAGGCGTGAATAAACAAATAAATAAAAAAAACGCAAACAATTTTTTTTTAATCAAACGGTTTAGCAAATTTCTTGTACAGATTAGACGTATTTTTTACTATATTTGTTTTAAATTATGAAATATAGGACAATAAATAAATCGATTTTTCACGATTTTAGATACAAGTTATTGGGAGTTAATGGTGTAAAAAAAATAAAGTCATAAAATCTGCAATGCGATGTACATTTATATAAAAAATAACCACTTTACGTTGGAACACCAATTTGCAGTACAAAATTTAAAATAACGACCCAAAAAAACTTTTTTTTTTGCAAAAGTCTTTTTTATTTTATTTTATCTCATCATATTTGTATGGCAAATATTATTGTTTAAAAAAATACCATTCACCCGCAAATAATTTCCAAAGTTGCCTCTAAAATCATGATTAATCGATTTCTTCAATGGCCTATTTTTTATAATTAAAAAAAAAATAATTGTAATCCTTACTAGATATTGACTAAACTTTTAATTATAAAAAATGATCATTCGGTTTGGGTGAGTATTTTGGCCTCAAATCCAAAATTAAGTTTTGTATGAAACAGGCCGCGCAGCCGTTCCTCTTAAATGTGCTATCAATACACCCCGTACGTTGTTTCCGGTTCTGTTGTCTAGTCAATCGCGTAATTTTGTCATCTGATATAATAAAAAAAAAACTTACTCGTCAAAAGAAAGATGCCAAGAAATAATAGAAATAGTGATGTATTCATAAGTTATAGATAATGAAGAAAAATAGAATGCGATCATAAAAAAACATATGGAGGGACTTGTAAACAGAATATTGACTTAGGACCTCGAGATTCTCCTTTGCTACAAACGTTTTTGCTATATTGTTTTTTTTTTTAATATGTAAAAACATTTTCCCGTATTCCATAAATACAATTATCTGTTTGAGCAGTCAGATGGAATCAGTGTTTAGGTTTGGTGACGTCAAAACGAAAGAAAGTGATTTTGCTTTTTGCTGCTCGGTGACCTAAATTAAATGTGCGTTTACAGAAAGCATATTTATTTCGAGTCAATAAAATATTTCAAATCTCCACACTGGACACGAAATTCCTGTAAAAGTCTTACGACTTTGAGATACAGAAATGTTAAAATGTTCACGTAACACTGTAAACGTTTTTCGGGTTTCACTGCTCAGATCTCCGATTAAACTAATCTGGTCGCTGATGTGGAGAACTGTTTAGCTTTTCATTCACTGTGAGAAAAAGAGAATTGCCTATGAAAGAATTTTACTTTGGTAATCAAATGTGACAGAACAAAACTAGAAATATTCGCTGTGATATTTAATTTTCATGAAAACGGGTTTCAATAACCACGAAAAATCCACAACGTTTCAAAAATCATTTGTAATCACGACGATAAAATTAGACATAAATTACAATGATTATAGATTTATCAATTATTTTATTTTATACCTTGCTACATAGCAATTCCAAGCACTGTTAAACTTATTTTATTTGACTCTATTTCAAGCAGTGGCGTGTAGTTCATACCGGGCTTAAAGCTGTGCCTCCCTCAGGAAAATGGCAGGAAAACTTAAAAAATATAAGAACGATAGAATTAGAATACATATTGGTACGCAATTTTTGCTCTCATTTGTCAATCTGACCACAAACATCAACAGAAGATAATAATTAAAAGGCATTTTTCGAAAATATGTATGAACATATTATGAGGGTGACCCACTGACAAACAAAAAACTAATCAACCATTAATTATTTTTGTGTTTTTGATTTTTTTTTAAATTTAATGATAATCAAGTTTAATAATGTTAGGTTTTTTCAAGCTGTTCGGCATTCAAAGCCATTTTCAAACTCTAATTACGCAATGTTGAGATGACTTATTTATATGATTCTATTTACCCCACCCAATTTCAATTTTGTTGTGCTTAAAATGATTTATTACCGGTGAAACTGATTTACTGAGAAAATAATTGTGATAATATATTATCTATTTTGTAAGGTACTCACCTTTGAAATCGCAAAGTTTTCTTAAATGTTTTATAATGACATGAATGTATTGACTTATTTAGAAAGGTTATATTGTTTAGGTCTTGTAAGCATACTGAGAAGTGGGGAATAAATCATTTTCCTTACTTTATTAATTAATGTTATGTTAGGATCCATCTTTCGTTCTTTTAATTTCCAATTGTTCAAGTAAATTTACACTAAGATCTTGTTTAGTCTTAAATTTAATTGAATTACTTTACATATAAATAAGTCATTCCAACGTGGTGTAACCACAGTTTAAAATGGCTTTGATTCCGAAACAGTTGTCACAATAATAAAAAGAACTAAAATGCTTTCAGAAGTTAATAATAAAAATATTAAATCGATTTTCATTAAATAATTTTTTTTTTTAAAAAAACTTATCAAGCACTCTAATTATGGTATATTAGCATAATATGCGCATTTAAAAATATTTTCATTTAGACAAAATAATATTTTGTTATATACCTTATTCATATTATTTAATTTTTCCCTGCCATGTTTAAAAAAATTCCAATTAAATAATAAGCACAATTCTTTGTACCAATCTTGTGTCTGTACATGATGTGCCTGTTCCTGATTCTGGATTTTTAAAAATTCTAATTTTCCTAATTGCAATCCCTACCTGTCCCTTGGGGCTTTACCATTAAGAAATCCATTGTAAATCACTAACGCCTGGTATTTTCCAATTAATGGTTGCTAGTTTGTCTTAGGAAACTACACATCCCTCTACAACGGGTTAAGGTTACCCCCCCCCCACTCTGTGGACATTTATTGGCAATGAAATCTGAATTGAGTACCTTCAGAAATATTTATGGTTATGCCCAACAGTATAATTTTGTGACGAAGGTTAATTATTGTACTTGGACTCAATTTTACTAGAAGAAAATTAATGTCACATCTCCACTAGTAGCACAGGAGAGATAACACTAAATATATGTCCCTTCTATATATTTTTGAATGGAAACCAATGTGGCCAAATGACATAACACCTTTTGACTATTGGGTCAAGACCGCCAATCAAATTTGTGCGTTCTACGTCTCACCAAAATAATTAGAAAGTCGGCAGTCAAAGACGACTTAGTAACAAATGTAAAGAAAACCCATATAAAAGAATAAATCCCTTGTCTCTCCACAACCCTCCGCCCCCATATGTTGTGTATAATAATTTGTACTAGTCTGAAGATGGCTTTAACAAGCTGAAACCGTTAAATAAAATAAAAGTGGAAATAAGTTTTATACGTGTTTTATTATATTATTATGGACAATGAACTTCAGATCACACGATTCCTACTTGTATAAATATGTTACCCGCTGAAATAAATAAAAAAAACACTGAAATAAACATATTGAAAACTTGGCTACATGAAATAAGCTATTTGTATTAGAAATAAGGAAATATTTTTTTATTATTTTTATAAACAATAATTATTAATCTAAAACACTCATCCAAATTATAAAAAACCTTCCGAGCAAAGATAAATGTCGCCGGCAGGACACGAACCCGCATCCTTCTAATGTCCGGTCAATGAATTTTTTTTTTGAATGAATTTCATCCTTCTTCCTGCCGGCGACATTAATCTTTGCTCGGAAGGTTTTTTCAATTTGGATGAGTGTTTTAGATTAATAATTATTGTTTATAAAAATAATAATTGTTACCCTTTGCGCTATGCACAAAAATCTTGTCTTAAGTTTTTAAGAACTTTAGTTTATCAATTAATAAATATTTTTTTATTTATGAATTATTGCTTTCGTCTATGTTTTATTTATTTTTATTCTTTTAATTTTTTTTGTAGAAATATTTTAGAGTAAGATTTTTGAGAAATATTTATGTTTTAAGTTTGTTCCATATGTTTTTTTATGTTTTTAATTTTATACATTGTTTTTTTTTTAATGTTTTTATTTTACATATTTTGTAATCTTGTCTGTAAATTGGAAGTGTTAAATAACAAGCTCCCTTTAGACAAACTTCAAAAAAGTAATTTATCGGAACTTTTTGCATTATATTTTTTTCTTCTGTAAAATTAAATTTAAAATAAAACATGTTTCGGAAGCAAAGATTCCCTCATCAAGATACACAGTATACTGAGAAATAATGACAAGATTACACAAAAATTAACATAAAAAAATATTAATAACGTAAGAATAGACGAATTACAAACATAAACAATAATTAAAAATAAGTTATGAAAGTAGTAAGTAATTAATTAAAAAATGTAAAAATAATTGAAAAAAAAAGTTAAACATGTTGATATTAAAATTCATATTTATTACAAAATATTTCCCATCCATTTTATTTATAATGACACCACGAATTGATTTCACATTTATTGAACAAGTTTTAATTTGAATTCTGTAAATTTTTTTCTCCCACAATTGAGGTCGATAAAACTTTAAGGTGTACACCACATAATAACTTCACCTTCATAGCAGTGTCACTTTAAAATTACGGTATTTAAAAACGTGTATTCAGGTTTAGAGATTTGAACGGGGACGATATTATAATGTAGGTATAAAAATGATATAATAACTAACTATTCATGAGAAAAAGTCACATGTGTTTGAATCACTATTCCGAGAGAATCAAGTTCCATTGTTTCAGTTGAATAATAATGTAATTCAACATCAAACACTTAATCGTTAGATGTAAGAGCTACTGACCGCTGACGTATCCTTCATTACACACTTTGTATTACGCTTGGACGTTCGAGCTTTTTCTTACACACTCCATCTGGTGTTTATCAGTTTCAGCTTCTGCAGATACATATGAATTCCCAGTGGAATCAACTCCATGAGATTAGCCATATCAACGACATAAATCTTCAAGGTTCCGAAACTAAACATTTTACATCCCAGCATCATGTTTTAAATAACCTACGTGAGTGAATAGAGTTTAGAGAAAATGTGAAAAAAGTTGCTACGTGTCTACGTGATACTAAGTGCTCTATTTATTCTCGTACCGTGTAGAAAAAAATATTCAGAGTTCTTACGTAGAATATGCTATAAGCCAGCGGTTCCCAAACTTCGTAGTACTGCGACCACTCTTAGGGAATGAAAAACTTTTGCAACTTACCCCTTATGATCTTGCTTGGAGGAAGATAATACTGTGCTATCGCCGCAGGCAAATACTTTGGCATCGTTTTATTAAGAATTTTAGTTATATTCATTTTGAATGATTGTATATTTTCGAATATGGATCGTTGAAGGAAACATTCTCTTTACGCACACACACATTTAATTATAATTTTTTTTTGTAATCTCGTATTTTGTAAGATTTTCTGAACACCCTTTGTCCTTGCGAGGAAGCCTATTCTGTTTCTTTTTAAGGAATATTTCTTATTCCTTTCCTTAGGCTTGAAAGCTTTTTGCTTAACTACGGCTCCGGTTCTACAGGTGTCAGTTGTCATTCAGCGAGTGAAATGCATTAAAAATATCAATATTTGAGTTGCTTTAACAATGGAATAACTCAATATTAAGGGGAACGGCTGCGGTGCCTGTTTCATACAAAACTTAATTTTGGATTTGAGGCCATAATATCCACCCAAACTGAATGATATTTTTGTTTTAAATTAAAGGTTCAGTAAATATCTAGTACGGATGAGAAGTAATTTATTTATTTTTGTTTTAAATTATGAAATATAGGCCATTGAAGGAATTGATTTTTCGCGAGTTTAGAGGCACCTTTAACAATTATTTGGGGGCTAACGGTGATTTAAAAAAAAAGTTTTACCCCGTCTACTTTGAAAATATAATGAAATATAAAATTAAAAATGAAAAAAAAAAAAAAATAATCATCATGGTGAACTTTACATTAAATTAAAAACGACAAATTTACGGTGGAACAAAAAAAAAGATGCCTCTAAAATCATGAAAATTGTTTTTTTTTTTAATGGCGTATAACTTCATATTTTAAAATAAAGATAAATAAAATACTTATATTAAGGGGAACGGCTGTGCTTCTTGTTTCATACATAACTTAATTGGATTTAATATGTATTGAACAATAAAGGAGAAGAGCGAAACGGTCCTTTGTATTCTCTCGCACCATCTCTCCAATGTCATCTATTTCTCTCAGCTAAGCCGAGCGAGGCGCCTTGCCCCATATATCAATCGGCTTAGCAGGATCAGCGCAGTACATTCCGGATTACAGCTGCCGCGGCCGGGCAATCAACGCGCCACTAGGTAAATATCTACAGTTATACAAGAAATAAATTTAATTTAATTAGTTTTTCTTATTTATAAAATTTCAAATTTGTTTAATTGTATAACGATAATTAATAAATAAATTAGTAAATAATCAAATATTTTTTAAATATAGCTATCTTGAATTTATTTTCATATTAATATTAGTAATAAAATTAATGTCTCTTTTAATTTATAATATAAATGTGATATTCAACCATTCATAATATTTTTTTATTTATTTTGGTTTATGTTTATAATTTGTCTATGTTTACATTATTACGTTCCATGTTTATCATTTGTTTACACTTGACATTATTATTTTTTAGTATTTTATATATTCCTGATGAAGAAAGCATCGCTTTCGAAACATGTTGATATCAGTGTATGTTAATAGAGTGGTGAATACAAAGTAATTTTTTAATTAATTGATTAATAATGACGCCACAAAATGAATACCAATCTTTTGAGAAAAAATAAATAAAATTTACTTGCGCACGCCGTGATTTAAACCCGTAACCTCCGAATTCGTAGCCAAGGATCGCAACCTCTTAACCACGCAGACCGTCAATGCCAGACTTTTAGATCACGAAACACGCCCATACTGCATTCCTTGCGTTCGCCTATCTTCTATGTTCCGGAGACTGTGCGAGGAGAGGCTGTGCCTAGTATGGACGGAGGCCGTCAATGTTATATTGGACAGGGATGCCAGGGGCCCGATTCCGGTTCTTTTGAAGGATACGGCATTGTCCTTATCCTTAGGGTTAAAGACATTTAGCTTAACTGTGATTCCGATTACATGTCAATGACAATACATTTATAAAGGAGTTGTGGTTTTATGATAACAGTATTTTTAAAAATCGTAGGTGCACTGCCCATACTTAACACTTGTAGTTTATTATAATTTTTGGATTTTAAATCACTTTATCTGAAATTTCGAGCTTTTGGCGTAAGTACTTTACGAACATCGCATTTGCGTTAATTCTGTTAAATTAAAAAAAAATGTTTGCCACAAATGACTCACTAAAAATGTTTTTAATACAATATAATATTGAATTTTTGTTTTCTTAAATCTACGTAAATGTCGATATTTTCAATGAATGTCATTCATTGAATGACAGCTTTCATCCGAGAGAACCGAAACCGCAGGTAGGCAAAAGGTTTTTAAGCTAAAGGATAAGGATAATGCAATAGCTTTAAAAAAAGATCCGGAATCAGGCCCCCGGTGGCGTCTCTTCGAGGCAATGGGTTCAAGAATCGAATATGACAAGGGGAAGAAGATTAGATGCCACGTATTCTGGAAGGAAAAGAGTCAACCTGAAAAAAAACGTAATTTCACTGTTGCAAACGTCAGCAATTTTTTACTTTTGTCTTTATTTTGTAAAATAGTTTTTACAGGTTTTTTGTGTTACCACCAGGCTAGGCACGTGCCCGTATTTTGTGTCGGTCGGTTTTTTATACAATGTAGTAAAAAGTATCATGAAAATAAAGTATATATATATACATATATTAAAGAAAATGACATTATCTTGTTTAATAATAATCGTAGCTGCACATACATGCCATAAAACGAATCAATAGTTCAATTTTTAATTTTTATGACTTTATTTAGTTTATAAACCTCATTGAAATATTTAATCATTGAAGAAAATAATATTAACACATCCCAAATGAAACACGAATCTGAATAAAACAATAGAAAAATAAAAAAAGGTATCAGTCGCATCTGGGGCTCGAACCATGGACCTCTGTCTATCCGGGAAAACCACTTTGCCGACTAAGCTAATGAGACCAGTCCAATTTACGTCATCTACACCGATATCACACTTCAAGTTCAAGACTTGTTAAAATATTAATAATATTTAAAAATATTTATAATAATCCTCCATTTTAAATCCCATATTAATGGCTGCTACTGATACCTTTTTATTTTTCTGTTGTTTTTTCGGATTCGTGTTTCATTTGGGATGTGTTAATATAGCCATATCTTCTTCAATGATTCAAAATTAATAGTTAGTTAAGTGCAAAGTATAATTTAATACACTTTTTGCGAAACAAGGGAAGGATAAAAATATTGAGTGTGCTTACTAATATCGTTCTAAATTTTCTATCATCCCTATTGTCTTTTCGCAAACTGAATTTGTTGTAGAGAACTATTGATTTAAGAGGCACGGTGTGCTTATATTGCTCTTGACACATGGCTCCTCAAACACTATGTTGTGGAGTGGTGTGTGTTAAAATAATGTGAAAACTTTGAGACAGTTTCCGTTTAAATCTATTAGTATTGAAGAATAATTGTTTTCTGGTTCTCGTGGACACAAATGAAAAGTTTTATACTCTTATGAAAAAAAAATTATCAATTAGTTCTTTCGTAACTTTTAGATTCCAGAAAAACCTCTCACGAAAGCGTTTCATTGCAACTGTCAGCGACGTAGTTTCGAATCGAAGCGTTTAACCAAAAAGCTTTTCAATTTATTTTTTATAACTTATTGAAGTTTGTGAACCTCATTGTAATATTTTAATCATTAAAGAAGATAATATTAACACACCCCAAATGAACCACGAAACCGAAAAATCAACAGAAATTAAAAAGATTTCAGTCGCATCGAAACTTTGCAATCATCATAAGGATAGCAGCCAATAATATGGGATTTATAAGAATGGAGAATAATATTAACAAATCTTGAACATGAAGTATGATATCGGTGTAAATGGCGTAAATTGAACTGGTCTCATTAGCTAAGTTGGTTAGGCGGTTGCGACTGAAATCTTTTTAATTTCTGTTGTTTTTTCGGTTTCGTGGTTCATTTGGGATGTGTTAATATTATCTTCTTCAAAAAGCTTTTCTTTGTAACTAATTACGGCGTATCGCGAACGGGTATTTAATTTTGTCGAAAGCGTTTCGTAACAATGGTCAGCGATGGAGTTTCAGGCGAAAGCGTTTCTTTGCCACGGTTTACGATGGGTATGGCAGTTTAGTAAAGTGTTGCAGGGAACTATTTTAAAGTTATTACGCGGAATTCTCAAAGGAATTGTGCTATATTGAAATCATTTCACGCGGGTTTGTTGCAGGCGTAGTTACAGTGCTTTTTCAAACGATTATCACAAAATCCGCGAAACTGTTACAACCGTTTCGGAACATAAACTCACTTTTACTTAAAACTGACTTTATATAATTTTTCTGTGAATTCTACAAACGACCCTCTTCCACGAGTCGTAGATTTTTGTTTATTTTCCGTAGAACTTGATAGAGCGACAATATAATTCAATTTTAAACTAGTTAATTTTATACTTTAGTCCACATGGATTGTTAATAATGATTGTTGAACACAATTTAAAACATCATATTGATATGGTCCAACGTAGAAGATATCCATAAATAGATAAAGAAAAGTAATCACCCAAATCGCATCGACGCACAGCGGTGCCATTTTGTACCTACATTTTCATTGGCTCCACCGCGTTGATAAAGCGTTTGGTTTGGTCGTAGCTTGGCGACAGTCGACACGCTTCCATGCCACATCTCTCTTTGATTATATTATCTACGATTATATATAATTGGCAACAAGACTAGGGCAAAGCCGGTTACACAGGCTAATCATACATACAATGGAAAATCGATCACAGAATTCTTCAAGTATTCGTATAATAATGATTGGATTACTTCTATAGGGCCGTTTTCGTGGGAAAATCACTTCAATGGCGCCTTTCAACTAATTTATTTAACCGATTACTTAGACTTATAAATAATAACTTGAAGCTAAGATTTATTACTACTGGCTTATAACTAATATTTATAATTAATGACTTACAACAATGACCAGTTAGCAACTAACTAATAGTGACTTAAATCTATGACTTATAACTTGTGACTTACAACTCTGATTTATAACTAGAAACTAACTACTGTGACTTATAACTAAGACTTATTTATAGCTAGTAAGTAACTATTGAGACGTATAACTATTGATTTACATCTATGACTTATAGTTAGCGATGCATATATATATACATATACCTTTTTTTTTTTATACAAAGCAGTTACTTTGTGGTTTGACATACTAATGAAATAAGACAATCACTTTGTTTATAAACAAGAAAATTTATAAAATTTTTATTAATACCGAGCATTATCAGGGTACAAAATTAAACTGTTTAACCTGGTGTTAAGCGAAGCCGGTCGGTATTAACAAAAAATTTAATAATTTTTTGTGGTTCTGAACAAAGTGATTGTTTTATTTTATTTATTTATTAATTTACTCTTTATAAAAAAATCTTAAGAAATATTTTTATGGCCGGATTTATTACCTATTATGGCAATTTATACCAACCAGCTTTTAGTGCGAAAATAAACATGGTTTAGTGATAATTATAATATAATAAATAATACATAAGTATTTAAAAATAATGTTTCGCGTAGGAAAGAGATAAGGGAAGTGAGGGAAGGAAAGGAATTAACCATTATTATGCTGGTGAAAAAAAGAAAAGAAATTCTTCACTTTAGCCCTGAAAATGGGCTTTGAGGGAACATTCCGTACGTCAGGGGGCAGTTCGATCCAGAGACGTGATATTTGTATTAAAAATGAACCTCTGAATGATGTAGCTTGGCGGATGGGAATGGCATGGGTTCTTTCATCACTTGAGTGAAGAGTGAGCCCAAGATCAGATTTAAAAAAAAAAGATAGTTGCGTCGTATTTCGATGGAAAATCAGTGGAGTCATGTTCGGTATTAATAGATATTTATTCATAATTTCTTCAAACGATTGATATTCACTTTGTGGCGTCATTATTAATAAATTAATTAAATAATATACTTTATATTCACCATTTTATTAATATACATATATCTACATGTTTCGAAAGCGACGCTTTCTTCATCAGGAGTATACAGAACACTATATACTCCTGATGGAGAAAGTGTCATTTTCGAAACTTGTACATATCTGTATATTAATAAAGTGGTGAATACAAAACAAATTATTTATTTACTTCATAAAAAAAAAATGATAAAATTCGAAATGATAAATTCATTCAACTAGGAGATTTATGACCAAGTGGGTTAATTCACAATACTGCTATATGACTTACAATTATATCTTAAAACGAGGGACCTATACATAGCTAACATACATATTTACAATGAAAAATACATGTTATGATAATTGCGCGTGCTGTCAGTGGCAAACCAGAAGTGGTATACCAGGAGTCCCACTCCCCCGTAGAAAGTCTTATTATTTCTATACCCGTAGTAAACAAAACCCGGCACGTGCGTGATTACGTTTATTGACCAAAAATGTCGTGAATTTCTCATTTCTTTTCCTACCCTGTGCGAGGGCGGAGTGTCAATGGGAACACGAACCTTATACCCTCGTGTGTGTCAATCAAAGAATTAATTTAAAAATTATTATGTCAATTGACATTAAAAAATAAAATATTATTTTCTGAAAATATCACAGGCTTCACAAATTCCTTCGGAGAAACTTGGAGATCTTTGCTTGATGGTCCTTGAGGCAGTTAAAAAAATTTCTCCGTCTTTCTTATTTGAGCTGCGCATTCCGGAAATAAGTATACTAAATTAGTTAATTAAATTAACAAACATAAATTCATTTCTGAATACACAACATTTTCAGCTACCGGACGGTAGCTACATGTTCGGAATGTTCGCTTTTTGAGTATCTGGCCAAAACGACAAAATTTGCATTTTTGAAAATCATACCAAAAAGAAAATAAAGAAGTTTGTGAATATTCGAACCTCGGTGAATATTTCACTTTAAGATTTTTCACTATTTATTCTACAGATCCGCCTTTCCCTATAGCATGAGACGAATTTAAATAAAATGAAAAAAAGATCGTTCATAAATATTAATCTTGGCAACGCAGTATTTCAGAAATTATTTATCCTTAATTTAATGTTGTGGTAACGGTCATGTTTGTGAGCTGATCACAATTTGTCCAAAAGCTGAAACGGACCGAGAATCGGGGAAAATTACAAAATGGCGGTGATCGTCGATTTGTTGGTCATCAAATGTGACGAGAGTTTGATCAACCTACAATGTTCTTGCTGTCTTCAAACTGGGCGACCTTCTTTTTTTAAATTCTGGATACCAAACAAGAGTCCTTACTGCCCCCAACTGTCCACACTATGGGACTATGTTATCCCCAATTAGGGTATGTTGTGAGGCTGAAGGTAGTGGGAGGGGAAGGAAATGGGGATGAGGAATGTAGCTGGTTACTACAGCCATTTCAAGTAACGTTTCGATTCTGAATACTCATTTCACCGCGGTGTACTGAAAATATCTCTAACTTTAGTAGCAGTGCCTACTGCAATAATTTAGGCAAAAGTTTTTTTCGATTTTAGAAACTTCAGCGGTCTCACAAGGTCAAGAACATTCAAATGATGTTTTTTTTAAATCCATATTATATTCGGCACAATACAAATGGCACCGTGGTCAATGTTTTCAACGTAAATTATATTTTTCATTTCACTGCTATTTCAATAATTATTTAGGGACAAAACTATACGGTTTATTTGAATTTCGTACACTTCACACTTCTTTATTCTATCAATTCTCTTATTTTCGTTCCATGTAATCTGTGTCGTAAATGAACCATAGTCCTGAAATAAATAAATCAACTCTTTATCAACCGGACGCAAATAAAATGTGTTATCGTGTATTTTCATTTATTTTTTATGGACCGACTGCGAATGGCGAGCGCCCGGTGGCAGTACAAAGCATTTGTGGGGAAGCCAAATCCCTCCCTGGGAAATAGCGCTGACTTGATGAAAATTTATTTTTTATTCATGTCTTAAAAAAAGTTTAGTTTTTCGTCAATTATGATGCGGTATGAGCGTAAAACAGGGGTTTTTATTGGAGGGAAAAATAACGATAGTGGTAGAATTTTTATTAAATTTTTATGTTAACAAATACATTTTCTATAACAATTTGAAATGTGGCATTTTTTATTTGCCGCCAAAACGACTTGCTCGTTTTTGTTTGTGAACATGGCGTTGTTGAAGTCACACCGGCCAACGTCGGTGACATAATGACGATACCTAGTTCGAACCGTTTAGGAATGTGCGGTTTTAGAACGTTTTTAAAATTAATAATTGATTCTACATATTCGACCTAATTACTTAAAAAAACGGTTTTTACTCGCGTTCCCCCGCATCCCGCTCAGCAACGGGGTCGATTACCGCGTGAACATGCACGCGCCTAAATATAATAATTTTGCCCTACATTTGTATGATGATTGTAATTTATTGTTGTATTATATTATATTGTTGAAATAAACTCCTGCTGACAAGCTACTTGCAGTGGCTTAGCGGGTATAAGTTCCCACTGTATATAAATTATATTAAACAAAAAAATAGCATTTGTGATATATTAGGCTAGGTTCGGTTTGGTTTGGTTTGGTTAGGTTATGTAAGGTTTGGTTAGGTTTCGTAGGTATGCTTAGGTTAGGTACCTGTAGTTTGGTTAGATTAAGTTAGGTTGGACCAGGTTAGGTTTATTCGCGTTGACTGAAATGTGCGGGAAACTAAAATTAAGAATATTTCTTACGAAAATATTAATAGGGTAGGTGTCAAATTATGATCTAAATTGGGAAATAATAAAGAAATAATTATTCCACTTATTAATTTGCAAGCATAAAATTATGAATAACAATTGGGAATAATAATTTAATTTAATCGCCTTCGTTGGGTGCTACAGGCAAAACGCTAGTGAATATATTAAATTTACTTACACATTTTAAGTACGATACGATTATGAATTGAACGATGATTAGAAAAAGATATAAACAAATAAATCTTCAAGACATTTTTAATAAAAAAAAAATTATTGACATTTTACAAATAAAAAATGTTATGTAAAAAGTCCCGATAAACCACTTCTTTGTAGTTTGAATAACGGGAGTTTGTTATTCAAAACTGAAAATTTACAGTTAAGGTTACAGTATATAGATAAAATAAAAACATTAAAAAAAATGTAATAAACTTAAAGCATAAATATTTCCCAAAAACATAAAAAAATAATAATTAAAAACATAAACGACAACAATGAATGTAACATAAAATAATATTTCCTTATTATCTAATACAAATAGATTCTTTCAGCTTGTCAAGTTTTCAACATATTTATTAACTATTTAGTTTTAATACAGTTATTTATCTCAGCGGGTAACTATTTATACAGCTAGGAATCATGTAATCTAAAGTTCTTTGCCCATATTTTTTGTATGCTTAGGAACAATTAATCCTTCATTAAAATTGAGACGAGTATTGTAAGTGTGCTCTAGTCTATTTGTATTATATGTAGGGTTATTAATGTGCTGAAATATAATTTTGTACCAGGGAATTGATGAATGAATTTTGAGTTTCTGATAAAAGTATGGAATAATAATAATTGGATGATTTGTATAGCGCCGTTTTTGTGAAAAATCACCTCAAAGGCGCTGTACAAATATTTATTAACTAATTATGTACAAACCGATACAGAAAAACATACTTACCTGGCAGGTCGCTTCAGATGAACACAGTTTTATTAGTAAATTTATTTATAGAGATGATAGTTTTACTTTCCCCTCCATGCAATTATTCCATGAGTCTGAACTGTTAGATATAAGAAAAAAATATTGTCTACAGTGCCTAAAATATGTATTTTTAAGAAAAAAACTATTCCCAAAAAATTAAAATCGTTCTAGTAACAGGATAAATCACGTACTTGAAGTACCTTTGTGTAAAACTAGGCTTGCGAAGAGATATGCTTTTTTTATTGCTTCTAAAATTTTTAATTTTTATATCTACAGAATGTAAGTGTCCAAACATATCATCTTTAAACAAATACAAAAATGAAATAAAAAAACTGGACTAAAACCAAAGATATCAATCTTTTCCTGCTATAACTGTATATTTTCACCACTTTTATTTCTTTGTTTTTCGATTTGTTTTCTTATCTAACTTAAAATATTTTATTTAACTTACCTTTAACATCCATGTATTAATACAAATAAACCAATATACTGCGACTAACTGATACCAGGTATACCCACGCACTGGCCTTGCCTATGTGGGATTTTTTGTTTTATATACATTACTCATAGGTTGTTCAGATGTATTTATAATTTAATGTTAAAAAAAAAAAACAACAAAATGTTTATAATAATTGTACCTTATTTGTGTGAATGTATGTTTCAAAAAATGAATTAATATATAAAAAAAAAAAAATAAACATGGTTATTTGTTGCTCCTTTTCTATTGATGTTACATTTATTAGAAGATTGGTGGCACAAGAAGAGTTGGTATTTATTGAGATACTTATAATTTTTAAGACTGGAAAGTATTCATAAAATGAATTTTAGGACTCAAAAATATCTATAAAATTACCTTAGAAAGCGTAAGAAGCTTTTAATAAATATTAACTTTATATATTTTTTTTTACACTTTGGTTATTTACAGTGTTGCGGGCTGTGGACGCTTTTGCGCACCGATGCGTTAAGTTTTATATTTTATTTTAATTTTATTTATTTAATGACTTTAGGTAACTACTAACCGGCTAGCCTAGCTAAGAAATTTACAGGTGAATTTCTTCAATTTATGGATAGGATTGTATGAAAAGATGTGTTTTAAGTTTAGTTCTGAATTCTGTTGAGTCTTTGATAATTCTTAAGTCATGCGGCAGTTCATTCCAGGGTTAAGTTCCTGACACTCCGAAAGCACGATCCCCGAACTTAGTATTAGGTGAGCGCTTTGGTTCCTTTAACCTGCCGATAGCTGATGACGCTGCTGACCTAAGGGTGGACTGCTGTGAGTTGGTATTTTTGGGAATACACAATTCTGATAAGTAAGCCGGAGCCATTCCGTTAAGTGACTTAAATACCATCCAGCAGAGCTTGAATTGGATTCTTTCAGGACATTTGAGCCAGTGGAGATTTTTGAGATGCTCTGAAATGTGAGAATATTTAGATACGCCGGTGATAAGTCTTGCTGCAGCGTTTAATACTGATTGCAATTTGTTAATTTGGTATTTGGGGAGACTCGCATATATTCCGTTGCAGTAATCTAGACGTGACACAACGTACGAATTGACAAACAGTTTAGTTGCCTCTGTTGGCAGGTTTCTCCGTACGGCCTTTATTTGCCTCAATTGAAAGAACCCTGTACTTAAAGTTCTGTTTACTTGACTTTTAAGGGAAAAGTCTGCATCCAGATTGACACCGAGTAATTTAACATATATTATGCATTTGTTCGTATAAAATTTTATGAGCTAATAATTTAACCAATGAATTTCGCACTGATTGAACATGATTGATGTTTGTTTTACAGGAAATTCAAAGTTTGTGAAAATCATTAATGGATACCTTCGGGCTGATCTAACATCAAAGTAATGCCTTTCTGATGCGTTATTAATAGTCCCTGTAAGGTTTCTTCTCACCTGCCTTTACTACCCGGCTACGCCCTGGGATTTACATATTAAAAAAAAAAAAGTACATTTTAACAGAATATATTATTACATACATGTTCTTAGTTTTCGCGTCTTATCTAACTTTTTGAAAACGAAACGAATAACTCGATGCTAACCAACTAATTATGATAATTAAGTTGTGTGCTCAAAATAATGTAATGTTTGATAAGTAGTAAGATTACTTAAAAACGCAGAAGAAAAAGGGTCTAAATATTCCAGGACTTCAGAGTTTCAGATAATAATGAATAAATCACAAAATGTATACGGATATAAAATGCCGGCATTTCTGAATACATGAAAAAAATGGACATCTGTTAGGAAAATAATACATACGATAATAACAAAAGTCAGGTCATTCTACCTCAGAAGAACTTTAAAACAAATCCCTATGCACTGTTTGAATATACCATGAGTAAATTAATTTTAGCAACGAAACGAATATCGTACTATAACATAATAGCTCTAAGTAAATGTTATATGTTACGTGTTTCGAAATAAAACCTACTAACATTGTATGTAAAAATGAGAAATTTCTTACAATCAAACTTAATACTGAATTTTGTAAGACTTTATAAAACACAATTGTAAAAAAAACTGTTAAAAAATGATATCACAAAAACTTTCCGCTTTATAGATAGGTAAAAGTGACAATGTCAGAGTTAGAGTTGAAATGTCGAACTGTCAGAGAAATTTCTCGATAGCGACCGTAGCGGATTTACGATGAAATGTCAGAGTTAGAGTTGAGATGTCGAACTGTCAGAGAAATTTCTCGATAGCGACCGTAGCGGATTTACGATGAAATGTCAGAGTTACGATGAAATTTTACTGCTTCAGCAGACAGATTTTCTGCCTCATAACTAAGATGAACGTATTGCTTAAAACACACCCAGGTGAAAGTATTGGAGTGGAAACGAATTGACCATTGAAATCTTATTTTATTGATTAGGAGGAAAGAACCGTTCGAGGATTTATTTCCTTGTGAGAATAAATTGCTTCGTAAATTGTTGATATTAAAAGAACACACGAAGGTCGCGGGTTCAAATCCCGGCGTGCGCAAGTAAATTTTATTTAATTAATTTGTGTTGTTTCACAATTATTTAATTAAAAATAATATATTGTATATTTGTGGACGTTCCAGAGTGTAAGATACTCTCAGTATCGCCCTGGTGAAATACCACCATTCAGAATTTAAACGTTGCTTGAAATGGCTTTCAGCCGTGTTTGGTGACCAGATCTGAATAGCCAGGTATTTCCCCACCTTCCTCTTCCCCTTCTCCTTCCCCTCCCCTATACCAGCAGCCTCACAACATTTCCCAATTGGGGATGCCATAGTCTCACTGGCTCCAGACGGGAGCAGTTGGGACTCTTGTGTGGTATTCACATAAAAAAAACACACATTTAAAAAAAATACGGGGAAATGAACGGTGTCGGTATCCAATCGACGGTTGACCATCATCAATAAAATCCTTTTCCGGAAAAACTGTGCGGAAGCGCACTAGTACCAGTCGCGCAGATCATGAAGGTAAGAAGTGTGACGTCTTTCTCTGCTTCGTCGTTTAAATTGACATCCGGATAATTTTGTATTTATCGTTACTCATAACATAATATTAAATACTACAACTTTAACTACAAATTTTACAATGTCATAATAATTATAAAACTATTATCCACCCACTGCGCTGTAACTAGCTACTTACATAGTCTCTACCTACTTACTTCTTTTATACTTGTGTTATTACATAATCCATTAAACCTCTTGTTATACTCTTTCGTACAACATGCAACCACAGGTAAAACTGTTAATAAACATACTTATATTGTACCTACTTACTTCTTTAACACTCTAATTATTATTTTATGAACTATATCATTATGCTTCTTTGTATAACTATGCGATAAACGTATAAACATGTAAACGCCTTCTAGGTGTGAGTTAATAAATGAAAAAAATAACTTTAAAAATTACATGTGACGAGTATGTCGGAGTTTTTTTCTTTTTTGTTTTTTAACATTGATTCACCACAGAAGACCCTGACGAAAATAATATTATATCCTTTAGAGCCCAAATCATCTTTGGGGATGCCGTATGGGGGGTCTGGGGAAAGGAAGGAGACGAAGTTCTGTGAAGAAAAAAGGTATAAGGGATGGGTAGAAATCTGGGGTATGTGTGTCCAGGAGTGACGCACGTATTAATCCATCTCTCCCACTTGTAGGGGGAGAGATGGCACTCTAGTGCAAGGCGATAGATCGAGTCAAGGCTGAGTCTGTCCCGAGGCGGTAGAAATTACAATAACTTTAATATCCTAAATCATAAGGAGATGAGATAAAAAAAAAGAAATGAGAAAAGGGGTTAAAAATATAGCATTAAGTATATTGTTATGTTGCCGAAGTTTTGTGAAATGAGAAAAGAAATAAGAAAAATAGTGAAAAATATAGGCGTGTCGTTTGTGGCTATATTATAGGTGTTCTTAATATCTGCCCGCAGTAGATAATGCCTTTTTGGGTATCCATGTGTGAATCTTATATTTGACATTTTCAGTTTTTATGAGGTGAATGTCGTTGATGCGTTTTTCAGTTAAATTAAAACATTTTGGTGCCAAATGATAATAATGTCTTTGTACGTACGTGGTATTTATCTTCGGAGTAATGTGTTGACGTCTATGTCTTGTTTCGTAATTGTTTTGTGCAGTACGATGGTTTTTTTCTAGATATCTAAGGGTAATAACATCATACACATTCATCAGAAAAATTACTACCGACGATGAAGCAAAATAATCGGACCATGCTCGAGTTTATTAAGAGAACGGTTGCGCTGCCTGTTTCATACATAACTTAATTTTGAATTTGTGGCTAAAATACCCATTCAAACTGAATGATATATATATTTTTAATTAAAGGTTTAGTAAATATCTAGTATAGATAACAAGTATTTTATTTATTTTTGTTTTAAATTATGAAGTATATACCATGAAAAAAAATCATAATTTTAGAGGCAACTTGGAAAATTATTGGCGGGTTTATTGTATTTAAAAAAAGAAATCATATTTGCTATGTAAATATGATTACGTAAATAAAAATTTAAAAACAAAACATTTTAAAAGATAACGTTTTTTCGGGTCGATATTTTAAATTATGTACGGAAAATTTGTGTTTCAACGTAAATTGGTCTTTTTAAATTTAATTTAAAGTCCACCAAAATACTTATTTTAATATTAAAAAAAATTGTTTTATATTTCATTATATTTTAAAAGTAGATGGGGTTAAACGTTGTTTTTTTTAATCACCAAATAATTGTTAAATGTACCTCTAAAATTGCGAAAAATCAATTCCTTTAATGGCCTATATTTCATAATCTAAAACAATAATAAATAAATTACTTCTAATCCGTACTATATATTTACTATATTTTTTGATGAAAAAAAAGATCATTAGGTTTAGGTGAGTATTTTGGCCTCTAATTAAATTGTATATGAAACAGGTCGCGCAGCCGTTCCTCTTAACAATACGTGCAGCTCGGTATAAAAATACCTTTAAAAGATGTTCATATTAATTATTTACCCTTACCACTCCATTATTTTTTAATATTTGTTGTCAGCCAACTCTAACTTAAATAATGTAAAAATATTAATTTATTAATAAGCAGTTACAAAAAGGTTATTTTATAATAAAACAAAAACGGAAAACAGTCAAAATCTTATTAAAACGTGAATTTAAATGTTTTTTATCGAATAATCACAAGAAACAACGTCACGTGTCAAGTTTTGCGCGCGAAAATGCACCGCGCGGGCACATCTTATCTTGTCGGCCGCCAGCCGACAACGGAGTTGTAGCGTACAAATTGTGATGTCGGCTGGCACCCGACAAAGGAGTGGTAAGGGTTAAGCAATCAGGTCGAATATAAGAAACTCCATTTCGCTCTTTAGGTTATATAATAAAAATATTTACTCTTGTGCAGAATCTCAAAGGCAACCGGGGATAAAATGGGCATCAGAATACTTAATCCAGCAGAAAAATATTAAATTTTTATGTTTTTATTATAAAAAAAATAATCCTGAATACATAACCCAGATTTAGTTTTTAAAATGATTTCGTCTAAAATGAAGAAGGCCAGGGAGATAATGTTAACGGGGCGAGTGCTACAAGGCACTCAACCAGAAGAGGTTAACATTAATTCTTCCCCGATTTGACCAATTAAATATTAAATTAATTTTCTGAGAGGTTGATAATAGATATTTCCAATATCGCTCGATCCTTATGTTATCGGTGAAAATTTAACGGTTGCTTGAACTAAAATCTAATTAGAAAAAGCGACTTTTCCGATTTTCACGATGTTCCAGAGCAAAGTTGTAGACGCTTTCGAAAAATATATATTTAAGTATAAGAAATCTCGAAAATCAGAAGAGATCAATTTTTTTAATGTTAGTACTGCACAAGAGTCCCAATTGCTCTCAACCGTGTGGAGCCAGTGAGATTATGGCATCCCCAATTAGGGAATGTTGTGAGGCTGAAGGTTATGGGGAGAGGGGAAGGATGGTGGGGAAGTGCCTAGCTATTCTATGGTGGGCTTTCACCAGGGCGACACTGAAAATATCCACCGCATTCCGAAAGTATTCACACGCCGCAGCTGTTCATTGTCAAGCTCTGACGATAAATATTTTCCACGACTGCATCGTTTTTTTTTCAAAATGTTCACTCTTATTTTATCTCTCCTTTAGTTTCCTTCACACAACACATTAAAAAAAATTAGGGGGTTATAGCAATACGGTTAGAAGCTGAGTGGATAAATGCGGTGCGGTTCTTCTATCACCACACAAGCAACATTTTCCGTTTATAATGGTAGCAATACGAGTTTTTACAATATTTTCAAATTTTTTGCTTTTATTCTTTAAAATAAGTATACATTTTTATGTTACTTCTAAACCCTTTAAAACATCCAACTCTTTTTTAAATTTATTTAATTTATTTTATTTTAATTATTTATAGATTTAATTTTACAAATAACTATCAATTATAGCTACACAACATTGGAGTGTATCTTTCTTAAACTAATGGTGTTCATAAAATCTATTTTGAGTTTATCTATTGGTGTAATTTTGATGGTTTCCGGCAACACATTATAATATTTCATATTTTTATAGAATAAACTGTTCCAAGTATTGGCTCTATGTTTTTTTAGTAGTCTGATTTTATTGCACGTCCTTGTGTTATGTCTGTACGTCCTTGTTGTATATAATTTTGCTTGAAAACATTTTGGAAATGGGTTGTTTATTATTTATGTATCTAATCATTGCGTTCAATGTCAGCATCTGTTTCACTGTTAAAACAATTCAGATACTTTAACATTTTGAACATCTGTGTCGTCTAAGTATTATTATCATTGGTCTATTTTGGAGAGATTGCGACCTATTTTGTTCGCTGTGGCTTTAATAGCAGGTTTTACAGAATTAATTAATTCTCGAAAAATACTAAGAAAAGAGAAATTGTACACTTCTCAATATCGTTATCAGAACGTAATGCACATTCATTGGAAAGGAGATCGATTGAAGAACATAATATGTTATTTCATTCTCTCGATAAATTAAAATCTTTTTTACTTGATTTTCTGTTCAGGAAAAGACGGGGATATATGGATGATTTATTAGTTCGTATATTGAGTTTTTTTTAACATACTGAAGTTTGAAATATGAGAATCAAGGCGTGGGAAATGATGGTCAATTGAAAACATTCTGTTCGGTTTAATCGATTACGTTGAGGTAGTTTTGAATTTAATTAGACACCGCAAAGGTTTTCATTATTTCAGACGTCTAGGTGTAAATTGAAGAATATTATGGTAGACTATTTGTACATTTAAAGTTCATCGAAATGGTCAAGCATGTTAACCTAGCACCTACCGATTCGGAAACATTTTCTAAGGCAGTGCGCGCGCATCTCGAAGGTTTTTTATACGGAGGCAAGGTGCTAATATATTTTTTTGTTAAAGAATACCGAGTATTGTTTATACGAGGATTATCCGTAAAATAAGTTTCCCTATTTTTTTTTTAAATAGGGAAATTATTTTTTTTTTAAATTCTGGATCGTAGCTTGGTCTTCCCCCTCCACATCCCTATCCGGCCGAACTCGCTGCAACGCTCAGTGTCGGTTTGGCAGCCGTAAAGAATGGAGCTCCCGATCGCATTGCCCGCGAGGTGTGAAGTACGCTCCGTGATTCGTTTTTTGTGTGCCAAAGGCTATTCGGCGACGGAAATTCATTCCCAACTGACAGAAGTGTATGGAGAAACGTTCATGAGTGTTCAAATGGTGCGCAAGTGGTGCAAAGAATTCAAAGAAGGACGCAAGGATTGCCGCTTCCACTTTCGCAATCGTTTCGTCACTGACCGATGGCCGTCCGGACCGCTGTTCGTCATGGACGTCTGTGCGCCAATCCAAGCAAAACCACAAATTTCGAGCAATACTAATATGAATCGCTTTTTTGTAAAATGAATAATATTCACCTTAAGGCCTGCACTCAAAAATGGATCCAAATCTCACTTTGCAGGTTGCTAATCCAAGCAAAACCACAAATGATTTACCTGTAAATTCTATATGGGTTATTAGGGAAATGCACAAGGCTTTAAAAAACAAAAAATCTACAACCTGTTATCCTTAAATTTTATGAAATACGTCCCAAAATGTCTGAAAATATTATTGAGGTATGCAAATGGAGTAAACAAGCGTTCAACAACATGCGGCTATTGGCATCGTAGATTTAATTCTAAATCATTGCAGAAAATAAGATTAGCATAACCTAAATGAAATGTGAAAACTGAAAAAATGAGAGAAAAAAAAAAATTTTAGTCGCATCTTTTTATTTTCTGTCGTTTTTTCTGTGCTCATATTTCATTTAGGTTATGTTAATATTATTTTCTACAGTGATTAAATATTAACCCTTTTAGTGCCATTTTTTTTTACTCATATATACAAAGATTTATTTTTATTTTTGATGTCATTTACGTCTCGAAAAAAACTGTATCTCTTCCAAAAAATTATCCAATATTAATAATTTTTTCGGTGTTTTCATAATATAAACTTGTACAAGGATAATAAAATACAAAGAAAATTATGGAAATATATATTATGAACAAAAATTATAACAAAAACTGGAATATAAAAGTAAGAAAGTTAAAGTGTGTGCATTCCCGGACAGACTCCATGAAGCCCCTTTTTACAGCGGGCACAAATCAAGTTGCTCCTAATTTGCATTACGCGATGTGAGCGCTCCACAATGTCACTCCCACTATCACTTTCTTCACAACTTAAAAAACGATCATTTCCAATCGAATTATTTTAGGTTAAAAATTTTCTTTTCTTAAATCCTTTTTATATTTTAATTACTAATAATATTACAATTTGAACTTTATGTAACACGTAGAAAGATAAAAAAAATAGCGATGCGTGCTCCACTACCGCGCGCTAAACAGCAACTGATTTCGCGAGCGCTATCGCGCTCGTTGCTAATTTAGATAGTGCGCGCACGCGCGCGATGGCGCTCGTCGACACTCTAATGGTTAAAATGAGGTTTTTAAATGTCAGTAAAAATAATTAATAATTAAAAATTTAATATATTCAATTTCATTCGTTATTCCTTTAAAAAAAATACATTTTATTGCATTTTTAAAGATATTATTAAATTAGACAGGATATGCAACATCCAAAATAAATAAAACCTACCCCTACCCTAACCCTACCCCTACCCTTACCGCTTCCTACTAAGGGGGTAGAAAAGAGGATGGGGGTGGTATTCCGAAATCTTATGTAGACAGTGACTACCTTCTTCTTGTTTTGAAGGTCAAGTACGCAAAATTTCATCAAACTCTGAATGAAACTGTAGTTTTGTATACAAAGCAAACAAACACCACCAAAAACAATCTCCTTTATAACTTCTATAAATCATCGTATACCTACCCTGGTAAATATGCAACTCATGATTTCATGTAAGGATTACATGGAAAATATTATTTCTACTTTGTGTTCTATCAACTGGACATGAGTCTAGTTAAATGAAAAATATATAAAACAGACAAAGAACAAACAAACCGAAAAAATATTATCTTGACATCAATGATATAGATAGAAAAAGATTATCAATATTTTACCGGATAACTAAAATTAGTGCATTTTTTAAACAGTCTATATTAAACGTCTTAATCTTTTAACTTTTCCAGACTTCCAAATCAAATCGTTTTTAAGTCCCGCCCCTTTTCCCATTAGCATCTTCCGGTCGCTCCAGCCACGCTAACCTGAACAACATTAGGAATTTTATCTTATGTTCGTCTACCTACCCAAAACATTAAAGGAAGTAAAAGTTGGAAGGTTATCTTAATTTGAACCAATTTTGAGATAAAGACTTGAAACTTCTTCGATTCCAAAATATAAAAATTTTAACGAAGAAAAATTAAAACAGTTTCTAAAGAAAGGCTTTTAATGACTTTCTTACATTGAAAGTAAGATTAAAACAAAGTAAATTTAAAGACGTAAACAGAATCAGCAGTGAGGCTTTGAAAGGTACAACACCTTTGATATTAAGTCTTGCTTAAGTAATAATTACAAATCAGAAGAAAGTTGAAATTAAATTTTGAGTAGGCGGTAAAGGGATGTACTTATCAGACTTTTTAAAATTAGTAACAAACTATACGGGTAAGGCTTTAGGCCTTGGAAATTATTTACGCAAAATTGTACGCAAACTCAGGTAAGAGGAGAAATTGAAAAACAGATTTTAAAACATTTTAATCATTCAGTAAAAATGAGATCTCTGAGGTGCACGTGTGGTAAAACCATGTATGACCGTATTACAACTGTGGAAATTCAGAAATGTGATGCTGATAAACTAATGAATTAGATTAAGAAATCATTGAATAAAATAATATTAACATAACCTAAATGAAAGATGAAACCGGACAAAAGGACAGAAAATAAAAAGATTTCAGTCGCATCTGGGACTCGAACCCAGCTCCTCTGCCTATCCGGGGCAACGCTCAACCGACTTAGCTAATGAGACCAGTTCAATTTGTATCATCTTCATCGATATCATATCTCAAATTCAAGATTTGTGAATATTATTGAGTCCCAGATGCGACTGAAATCTTTTTAGTTTCTGTCCTTTTGTCCGGTTTCATCTTTCATTCAGGTTGTGTTAATATTATTTTCTTCAATGATTAAATATTACAATGAGGTTTTTAAATATCAATAAAAATAATTAATAATTAAAAAAGATACCTTTTTTTAGCAGTTTTTGGGATATTATGTCGTCGCTTCCCCCTCCTTTAGCCAACGTATCGGACGGTGTCCGAGACGTGTATGATCAGGGCGGATATGTAGATTGTGGTGAACATAAATCACACTTCATCATAATCTACGGATTTGTCCTGATAATTGACACTGTAACGCTGTCTGAAACTTTGGCTAAATGAGGAGGAAGCGAAACAAGGCATAATATCCCCAAAACAATGAAAAAAAATATTTTTGACCTTGAAAACATATTCTTCTCTTAGATAGTTTGGATATGTGGAATTAATGAAGGAAGATAACTGCAAAATGCCTACAAGACGTTCATGTCGTTCTCGAAAAGATAGAAAATGAAATGGTGTACCCTTTCATCGTTTCTACCATAATCAATATTCGTGTTAATTGGGTTTTTAATGTTAAAAAAATCAAGGAGCCCAGCGGGAAACCAGCCGTTCGTCCAGTACGTTCGCGGTCGGAAGGATTCGGGTGGCATCGACAGCCGCCTCACTCTCTTCCTAATTCACGGGTGGGAATAATATTTTACACTGATTTTGCAAGGAATATAGAGTCTATTTGTAATATCCCACGTGAAAATAAAATAAATTAGATTTACAACTTCTTCATACATTTTATTTCGCAAAAAAAAAAAATATTTTTCACACGATGTCACTTAACATAATTTAATGATATTAACAGCGTAACGGCGACATGTACGTACTTAATAAAATTATTCAATGCTCTCAAAGGATTGAAAACAAAAAAAAAGATAATACGATTAAATTTTAGAATTTTTCAATATGTAAGAACAATTTAATACAGCAATATTATCAGTGCAAGACATTAAACCCTTTTTTATGTCATTTTATTGATTAGGAAAAGGACCTCTATGTAACCTACATATGTATTCAGGGCATTTTGAGTATATACCCATGAACTCGGATAACGAAAGCTTTATCTCCTGTGTCAATGCTTGGTTTAGCGTCCCCTTTTCCGTTCCAGAAGAATAGGAAAAACATTTCAACAAATCATGCTTATTCTCAGATTTACTTTTAGGTCACGTTACAAAATAGTTTCTTTAGCTTGAAGGACTCTCGAGACAGCTCAATGAGAACCCTTATTCCTCGAGATGGATCCGATTTGCCTTAATCCAAGCTAGTAAGAAGTATTATTTAGATACACGTTCTGTCGGTCGATATTTCATTACGGAATTGTTCCTGCGGGATTTTTCGGATTACAATAAGAATTTTTTGGAAGTAGTAAACCTGTCCATATTTATTGGCGTTAATTGGATTTCCATTATAAGTTGTCTGCTAGGGAAACTTTTTGATGGAACATGAAATATTAATACAATAATAAACTCGGCGTGCGCAAATATTACAGAACGCGTTATTTGTAGCATGGTTGCGGTATCGCCAGACCACCATTCAGAATCAAAACGTTTCTTGAAATGGCTTTAGCCGTGTTTGATGTTCAGGAATAGTTAGGTAGTTCCCAATCTTCCTCTCCCCATCTCCATCTCTTTCCCACTCTATCAGCCTCGAAACATACTCCAATTTGGGATGCCTTTAAAAAAAATAAATTATTTGATACCACACAAGAGTCCCAACTGTCTGGATCTAGTGAAACTATAGCATCCCCAATTGGGGTACGTTGTGAGGCTAAAGGTATTGAGGAGGGGAAGGAGATGGTGGAGAGGAAGATGGGGAAGTACCAGGCACTGAATGGTAGTCGTTCACCAGGGCGAGTATCTACCAATTTGGAAATAGTTACACCGACTGCGGACAGTCGGTTGGAACTCTTGTACGATCACATAAAAATTATTTTTTGGTTAATTTTATTTCATGATGGATTTTAAATTTACGCTTAGGTTTTAAGCCTTTTTAAAACAAAACGAGTAACTGAGCATCGTGAGTTCAATTCCTCGGCTGGCTAAGTCCTCCATTTACGAAACAAGCAACATCTTCCGCTTACTGTGATGGTAGTAGGATATTTTCAAATATTGTCAGGTTAGTCTTAACCAAGGAACATTTGTCTTTCTTAAAAAAAATATATACATATATATATATATTTGCAATTATAAAATATAACTTGAATTTATCTGTATGCATTACTTTTTTTATATACGAATACCCCACAGGAGTCCCAACTGCTCCTAACCGTCTTGAGCCAGTGAGACTATAGATACACCCATTGGGGAATGTTGTGAGGCTGAATGCATTGGGGAGGGGAATGAGAAGGGGAAGAGGAAGGTGGGGAAAATACCTGGCTATTCAGATCTGGTCACCAAACACGACTAAAAGCCATTTCAAGCAACGTTTTAATTCAGATTGGTGGTCTTTCATCAGGGTGATACTGAGAGTATCTTTCATTACTGAACTACATGTGTGCTGGAATAAAGCTCAAATCGATTAAAAAAGGTTTCATTCCTTTGTTGATGAAATTTTAATAATGTTTAAAAATCCGTACCTGTGAGTGTATACATACAATGAATATTTTTATGTATTATTTAAAAGAGAGCAAATTGTAACCAAATTTTCTGTTTGACATTACCATAAAAATTTAAATAAAAGACACTTTTTAACTTTGTTTCACTTTTATTTTTGACTGTGACCGGTTTCAGCCTGTGACAGCTATCTTCAGACAGGCACAATTAATTCTTAAACTATGGTATATATACAATTTTTGGTATCAGGGGTAACAAACGATGATTGAATTTATTGTTAAAGCATGATTAGCCGTCACAGGCTGAAACCGGTCACGGTCAAAAATAAAAGAGGAATAGAGTTAAAAAGTGTATTTTATTTAATCGTTATAATGGAATTCCACCATGTATTAACAGCAGAAATAGAATTACCATAAAATAGTTGAAAACGGTTTAACCCTTTCTAACCGAGTGTTTTTTTATCCCCTTTAAAACACCACTCTATTCCCCAAAAATGGTACGAATATAAAAACGGTATTTTGGCACCTGTTGTGTCTTTGACGAGGCGGCCACTATCAATGTTCCGTTTAAAGTGCTTTTTTTAATTTGCTATTTTTTGCTTTGCGTTCTCACTCAGTAGTCGCGGGTTCAATCATCTGAAAGTCCCACATCATTGCGCAAGCAACTATCTCAGATTTTTATGTTGGATGTAGGTCTCCGTAGTTGTGTGGTTACGACCCTTGGCTGCGAATCCGGAGATCGGGTTCAAATCCCGGCGTGGGCAAGTAAATTTCATTTGATTAAATGTTGTTATTTCACAATTTATTCTTTAAAATAATATGAAGTATATTTGCGGCACGTTCCAGAGTAGCAGATATTGTTAAAATCACCCTGGTGAAAGACCACCATTCAGAATCGAAACGTTCTGTGTTTGGTAACCGGATATGAATAGCCAGGTACAGCCCCACCTTCCTCACCCATCTCCTTCCCCTCCTCAATACCTACAGTCTTACAACATACCCCAATCGGGGATCCCATAGTCCCACTGACTCCAGACGGTTGGGAGCAGCTAGGACTCTTGAATGGTATTAATAAAAACAATTAAATAAGCAATAATTTATTTTGCTTCACATTTTATGCGGGAAGGATAGATTTACTATTTCCGCAGGATCTTCTTTGATGGCGGGAAAGAAATCCTAATTGCTCTCCGATATTTTTATGTGAATATTTTATACCGATCTCCGTAAAGGTCCCATTTATATACAATAACATCGTCGATACATCTTTCGAGTTTCCACTCGAAAGATGTATTTTAATAGTGCCATTTTAATCAAATGTCCTTCCGGACATTTGATTAAAATGGCACTATGTTGAACCCGTAGAACGTGTAATAAATCCTTACGCTTATAGCACTGGAGGTGAGACGAAATATTTTTTTTTATAATGATTTGATCAGGTGAAAAAAACAATTATTTATTATTTAACAAAAAACGTTATAATATCCATGATCCACTGATCCAACACCGACGTTTACTTTGGTTTATAGAGTCGAATTACAAATAACGCTTTAATTTCAGGTAATATTTTTTATAGTTGGGGTGTGGTGAGTAGGTACTGTAAAATTAATTAAATTATTTGCATTATTTTCAAAGATA
Source organism: Halesus radiatus (assembly GCA_022606495.2). NCBI lineage: Eukaryota > Metazoa > Arthropoda > Insecta > Trichoptera > Limnephilidae > Halesus > Halesus radiatus. The sequence goes on along the minus strand of JAHDVE020003835.1, from coordinate 104,149 downwards.
ATAGGTATAAAAAAAAAAACAACAACCATTTTCTCGAACGGAACCCTTGTTTTTGGCTGCTTGAAGTGTGTTTATATTATTTGGGTTACAAGTAGCATCTCTTTTGACACTATAGCGGAAAAAAAGTAGTAACACAAAAGATTTAATTTATCAAAGGAAGCAATCACTTTGTGGCTTGACATTACAATTTAAATGAAAAAATGTTTTTGTTTTAAGCCACTTATTTTATTTATATATATTTATGCATTCGACCGGTTTCGGTTGGACTCAACCTTCTTCAGGAATGTACGCTTATAAACAGTGGCTTAAAACAAAAACATTTTTCATTTAAACTACAGATTTAGTTTGTTCAAATTTCTGTTTTAGTTGCCACATTTTTTCGGTATTTTCGGATTGGGCAAACGAAAAATTCTAAACCTGACTGTGAATAAGAAACTTCGGCAGCAACATTTCTGGTGTGATTTCCATTTCGCCTCTTTTATACCGTTTGTTGAATAGCTTTTTTGTGATACCCCGGGAGTCACAATTACCCGGAGTCACAGGAACTGAACAAAATGGGAGAGAAAAGGGAGATAGCAAAGACGAAGATTGGTGGGTACCAAGTAAAGATATAGGTAATTCAGATCTGGGTTACTAAACAAATCAAAAGCAATTTCAGTTTACATGTCGATTCTGATTCTTTATTTCCAACCAGGGTGATTCTTACACAGGGCCTTTACTAGAGACTTGAGGACCACCGGGCAACAGATAATAATGGATGTCCACCTTCCTCTCCACCTCCATCATACTTTATTTTAATAAATCTTCATGTGTGTTTTTATTAGGTGTTTTTGGTCCAGTGAAATGAAGCAAAACTACTTAGATGACAAATTGTATGAGAACCTCGAAAATAACTATTTTTATTTATTTTTTAAATTACCTAAAACGTCATAAAATATTTTGAAAATCTCATGCAGTGTTCTGGTACTTACGTATTAACAGGAACACCATTGGGAGGTGTACCCCTATAGAACGGAACCAATTAAAAATATCAATTACAGCGCACGCAAAACGCCCCGCAGGGAAAATTTTTGCGAAGTCAATAAATGCTGTTGATTCTTATTGTTCGTAACATCAAAATTCAGTTAGGAAATCGGATATATGTAAACAAGTTTATTTGTTATTTTGAGCTGCTGATTCAAAATATAATTACAATAATTGTACCAATAATGAAAGCGACGCTGGCGATTTTTTTTGGTTCAAGCTCATAAAAGCAAACCAAAAGCTGACTATTTTTACAATTCTGATGTAATAAAGAATACGTTAAAAACTTGTTTTTTGACAGAAATACAAAATTTTGTCAGAAAATAATACTACAAACACCGCTGAATATTTTGTCAGAAAATAATACTACAAACACCGCTGAATATTTTGTCAGAAAATAATACTACAAACACCGCTGAATATTTTGATCACAACAGAGAAATTAATTGGATGACTATTCACCGAAAAATGTCTCCTCACTTCTGCTAACACTAATGTTGACGAATCTGACGCGTCACCAAAATATTTTACAAGGATCAAATAAACTTAAAGCATTCATATATTCTTGATGATGAGAGCATTGCTGTCGAAACATGCAGATGTTTATGTATATTTATAAAGTAGTGGAAACAAAGTATATATTTAATTAATTACAAAAAAAAAGGTTTTTCAAGCATTCTCATACATCATACTACATTAATTCATAGTTATCAACGTTTTGGTTGATAGTGACGATTCTGATTGTATTACATTGTTACTCCAACACATTTACCATATATCGATACAATTTTTGTTCCCTTTTCAAGGTTTAAACCGTAAACTTTTAGTTATTTTATTTAAGCAATTGGGCCGTACAATAGGACCCCGGGCCCGGGGTTGCTGTTCACAATAGGATAACTCGACGAAAGTAATATGGAGTCAATCAATAACAGCCTTTTCAAAGTGAAAGTTTTAACGGATTAGAAAGGAAAAACAGCAACAGTTATTTCAGGCAATGCTCTTAGACAAAATAGATTTATAATTTCTTCAAAAGATTGGTATTCACTTTGTGGCATCATTATTAATAAATTAATTAAAAAAAATACTTTGTACTCACCACTTTATTAATATCAACATGTTTCAAAAGAGATGCATTCTTCACCAGGAATATATAGAATACTATATACATACTCGTATATATTCGAAACCCGTTGGTATCTTTGTATATTAATAAATTGGTGAATGCGGAATAATTCTTTAATTAATTTAAGAATAAATTTAGTTCGTGTTGTAGGAACAGTAAAAATAAGATTGTTAGGGTCCAAATGTGTTAGATTAAAAACTTTATTTTCGTCTCTCGTGGGGACCGGGGTACTGCCCCGCCTTCCCTGGCGTTAGGTTACGGCCCTACATACTTAGTATAAATGTCTCCTACCACGGAACGAGTTGTAAATAAAACAATTACTCATATGAATTCGAAGAAGGCAGCAGGTCTCAAAGTATGTGCGATAGGTTAGTTGGTGAGGTCCAGAGTTCGAATCCCAGTCTGTGAAATAATTAATTCAAATTGTTTCAAATTCAATATAATCGTGGAGCACTTCACAAATTTATTTCATTAGGATAATTTTTTAAAATATAAATAGGGGAAGCGTGTACAAAATGACACAGGCGGGCAAAATGACACATTGACTACAATATCTCAGCAACTGAAGACTCGATCGTGACCAAATCTTCACGAAATCCACTGAGATGCGCCATGACAACTGACCACATTTAGTAAGCGGTACGGTTACGGGTAGTCTGGAAACAAACAATATTATACGAACTATTTAAATATTTATTCTATACTAGCTGATGTGTACCGGCCTTGCTCGGGTTTATATAAAGTTACGGTGTTGTGAATTCTTGCTTGTCATTAGGGTGCCATAATTGATTTGACAGCGAAAGTAACTATCTCCAAACAAAGAAACGTTCATTTGAAAAAATTATTTCATTCCAAATATTTATTTTTTCAAAATGTATCTAAATAACAAAGTTCTTAAGTAGGTACCTACTCAAGTTTTCCATTTTGAAAATATTCTGCCCAAAAAAAAACCTTCTTATTTTGAATATGCAATCTGTGACTAACCAGTGTTATATCTATGGGCTAACCCTAATAAAACATGACCGGTTTAATGTTTTTCATACTAATTTTAAAACGTTATAGCAACAGTTTTACATATTGCATTTCATTTAAACTACTTTCTAAACCTTCCCGGCACTAATAAAAATAAACTGTGCTATTTACAGCGAAACCGCTCCAGTAATTTTTAAGAAAATCGAGGACAAACAAAAAACAAACTTAGATTGATTTTTAAATATAATGAATTTTTTTGTTCAATGACGCCGAATGGGGAAAAATAATATAAATGCTCGAAGGCTAAAATTACGTATGTCATTTTACCAGAGAACACTTATCTTTTTATTTTGTTTTTATTTTAGAAACCGGGAGAGTTATGGTTTAACATGAAATATGAAAACTGGGGTTAAGCGTATTATTTTTACGCTAGATTAGATTAAAAAAAAAAATTGAAAATATTCGTCTGTGAAGTGTGTTAATATTTTTTTGTTGTAATATTTTCTCTTTTGATACAATTAATATTGTTTTGGTTTACAAAGATCACATTTTAAATGTATAATTTTTTTAAGAATGTTAAATATTTATTTAAAAAAAATATATTTGCATTTTTATTGAAAACCCGTTTAATTTCCATCCAAATATTATTAATGTTCATTAACGGTTTTTTCATGTTTTTTTTTGTATAATGTTTTTAATTGGTTTTTATGATTTAAAGTAATGTTTTATTATGCTAAAATCTTTACAAATAGTGTTATTTCGAAACCAAAAAAATATTTTATTAATAAAAAATGATGCGTTTATAAAATTAATAAGATTTTCTTTTTAATCATTTTATTTATTAAATTTATCTATTTTAATGAAACCACAAAGTATTTATACTTTTATTGAACAAATAATAAATGTATTTTTACCATAAAACAAACCCCTGTGTCATTTTGTACACCGTTCCTCTAATAGATATTCACGTATAGAAATTCTGTCCGAGGACAAAAAACCCGTTTAGTTTTTGATGTAACTTCTGATTCGCTGTCGCCGTGCTTTGATTCGACCTGGGCTCAACGATCTAACATCTTACGCTCCGTCACAGGAGGAGGGGGTTGTCAGGAAGTGGAATTGTTTGTATCAACAGTGTATCTTTCCCATCAAAGTACACGTGTAACGTATTTCCTGTATATTGCCTAACTTTTCTGATGGTTAACATTTTTGGTTGATTGTCAATTGTTTTTTTTTGTGTGCCTTCGACGTAATACAGCCTGGGGAATTTGGTTTTTAAATATTCTGATAAGTTAACATATATCATGTTGTATGTTGTAGATTGTGTAAACAACAAACGAATACATTGGAATGTCAATTTTATATATATATAAACGCCAGTAAATAATACCCATTGACAATGTTTACCTAATTAAATGTTGAAATAAATAAAATACATTTCTTAAATAAATACAAAATGATTTTGCCGTGTCATTTTTAATACAATGAATAAGAAATGAATGGTTTAAATTTTTATTTTATTTTATGATTTGATTTTTAATTATTTCTCAGTATTTAGTGTGTCTTGTTAAGAGGAGCTTTGTTTCCGAAACATGTTGATATTTTTATATTAAAAGGTGATTTAGACAAAACATTTCTTAATCATTGAAGAAGATAATATTAACATAACCTAAATGAAACATGAAACCGAAAAAAACAACACGAAATAAAAGACAACAGCTTTACCAACATAGCTAATAAGAACAAAAAAAAAACCGGAAAGACAGAGGTCCTGGGTTCGAGTCCCAGATGCGACTGATATCATTTTATTTTCTGTTGTTTTTTTTCGGTTTCATGTTGCATTTAGGTAATATTAATATTATCTTCTTCAATGATAACATATTACAATGAAGTTTTTAAACTTCACTAAAATAATTAAAATTAAAAAATTTCTTACTCATTTTATTAAAATACGTTCTACAAATATCTATGTTTACATAGTTAAAAGTGTGGCTTCTTTATCGGATTTAAAAAAAAACTGTTACTAAATTAACTTGATGAATCTTCCTAGCTTTGCCTTAAGAGGAAGCTGCGCGTCCTGTTTCATACAAAACTTCATTTATGATTTGAGGCCAAAATACTCACCTAAACCTAATTAATTGTCTTTTTTTCATCAAAAAGTATAGTAAATATCGAGTACGGATGAGAAGTGATTATTAATTTTTGCTTTACATTATGAAATATAGGCGAATAAAGGAATTGCTTTTTCGCGATTTTAGAGGCATCTTTAAAAATTATTTGGGGCTAACGATGATTTAAAAAAATGTTTTACCCCTTTTACTTTGAAAACATAATGAAATATAAAATTAAAATTTAAAAATTAATTTAAAATAAGCATTATGTTTTACTTTAAATTAAATTAAAAATGACCAATTTACATTGGAACACAAATTTGATGTACATAATTTAAAATATCGATCTGAAAAAACGTTTTTTTTAAATGGTTTATTTTTGTATTTTTATTTATGTACAATAAACCGGTAAATAATTTTTAAGTTACTTTGATTTTTTACCACGACATATACACGTAATTAAAAAAAATAAAATACTTCTCATCCGTACTAGATATTTACTAAACCTTTATTTAAAAGATATATATCATTCAGTTTGGATCGGTATTTTGGCCTCAATTCGAAAACTAAGTTATGTATGAAACAGGCACCGTTCCTCTTAAGTATAACATATCTGAAATAAAGATTTATTTGTAAGACATTTTTAACCAACAACAAAAAATTGTTGCTTTTACGTTTACACTAAAGTTCATTCGATTATTTCTTTTGATATGAGAATCACATCATGCATCATATAATAAACACTTGGTCTTTGGTAATGAATATTGTAAAATAAAATACAATATTTCGTCATATGCGGGAAAATACCTGCCCAAATGTAACTCCAAAAAAAAATAATTTACTTCTAGTTTTAAGGTTTTTATTTGTGAATATACATCATTATTGTATTTAAAATAACATAGCATATGCTTCATGTTTTAAAAAAACAACTCAAACAAAATTTAAACTTCAATTCCTTATGAACAATTAACATTTTTGACACTTAGTATTCCCCCATTAACGAAGATATTGAAGCATATTATGCGTTGTCTTGTAAGATAATCACTATGTTGGATGGGTTTTTGAATATGTACTGATATGTACATAATACGTGTATTTTTTAAACAATGTAATGTAAAAGGTTTTTTTTCCATAAGAAGCAATCACTTTGTGGTTTGACATCGATGTTTAATGTCTAAATTGACAATATGTAAATATCCGGATGCCTTTTCCATTGTGCAAAAAATATTATATAAAGTTTTATATATTATACGAAGCATATAAATATATAGAGAATTATTCAAATGCTGTAGATTTAATATTAATTATCTATATATATTTATATATATATAAAAATCAATGTAAGTTTGTTTGTCTTCGATGTTCTCAAAAATTACTGGACCGGTTTCGCTGAAAATAGCACAGTTTGTTTTTATTAGTGAAGGGAAGGTGTATAAAGTAGTTTGAATGAAATCCAATATGTATGTTGCTATAACGTTTTAAAATTAGTATTAAAACATTGAACCCGCCATGTTTTATTTAAGTTAGCCCATAGATATGACACTCTGGTTAGCCACAGATTGCATATTCAAAAGAAGAAGGTTTTTTTGGATATAATATTTTTAAAATGGAAAACACGAGTAGGTACCTACTTATGAACTTTATGATTTAGATATATTTTGAAAAAAATAAACGTTTGTAATGAAATAAAATATTCAAATGAACGTTTATTTATTTGGAGATACCTTCGCTGTCAAATCAATAATGGTACCCTAATGACAAACGAGAATTCACAACTTCATAACTTTGTTCCAAATCCCGAGCAAGGCCGGGTACACATCAGCTAGTACATTATATAAAGCACATAACATCACACAGTATAGTGGATAAAATAATGTAAATTAATAATCAAAAAGAAGGGTTGTGTAATATTGCGTATGAAGTGATAATACGAATATCAAGAGTTCAATAAGAAAACTAACCATCAGTCCGTTTCCCCGCAGGGGTAGGCAGAGAGGACGGACCGCCAAACAACTCGATCTTGGCATACACTTCTTACTTCATTCACTTTCATACAACGTCTAATACATTCTCTTATGTTATTCCGACTTCTGACACTCAAGTATTTGATTTGGCCCGACTCAAGTATTTGATTCTTATTGCTAACTAACTAGATTGTTAGTTAGTTAGTTAGTTAGTTAGCAATAAGATAAAATCAAAACACCTACATATTATGAAAGTAAAATAACATGAGAAATAAAGAATAGAAATATACTATGTAAACGTAGAGTGAGAAAAACAACACGAAAGAAATAGTGAGAGAAAAAATATATTTGATACTAATAAATGAACAGTTGTTAAAGCAAAATAATTAACAGACTGTTAGTAAAATCGAGAGGAGATGTTTTGTGATTGTTGGCAGGATTGAACATCACAATTATCAACGTAAGTATTTACTAGCTAACGAATTCTAGGAATTAGTGATTAGTAAACACGTGGCAGGTAATGGTAGCACTGTAACAATGAAATGTGTTCTTAAAATAATATTACGTATTTTACCTTAGTTTATAGTAGAATTTATCAACGCTTATAAAATATTTATCGATAAGACATTAATATTTACAATAAAAAACACAAAAATTTGTTGTAGACCACTTTTATTTTATCAAAACTCTACCGGTTTCGGAAGCACCCTTCCTTCATCAGGAGAATATTAAAACTAACTTATGACATAGAATATTGACAAGACATATAAATTTTAGGTGTTGGAGTGGGGGGTAAGCAAATGGGTAGGGGTAATTGTAGGATTTCCGGGAAGAACAGAGCGATTTATTGGGAAAATATTCAGAATGGGACTAAAAGATAAGTTAATTTGGTTATTTAAAATACTAACATTATTATTAAGGGATTTTCTAATTTCGAGTGCTTTTAAGTTATCCATTTTTTTGCTTTTATTGATACGGTGAAGAATTGTAACCCCTGTGTCTTTGTTAAAAGTGTGATCTTTGGAAATTAGATGATTGGCAAATTCTGAGAAGTTATTATTATTTAAGCATCTTAAATGTTCTGTGACTCTAATATTTATATTTCTAGTTGTTTTACCTATGTAGAACGATGGAAAATCATTACAACATAGTTGGTAAATACCTGAGTGGCTTAATTTATGTTCTCCATTGAATTTTTAATGAATAGTTTTAATCAATCTTTTTCATCTTTTGCTCTTATCGGAGGTAGGACAATATCACGAACTCTTGGACAAAATATTATAGATAAGTAATATGTATAGCTTCTGACATTTTCCATACATCGAGACGACAACATACGAATTACTGCCACCTAGCGGCGTGAGTGGTACAGTTTAGTTTCCTTTCATACAATTTAAACATATTATTTATTTTACCTAACGTATAGAAACCAAAAATTAGTAATAAATGTTAATGAATCTACATTACTATATTAAGTCTTTACTGTTTTTTTTGCACATACAATCCAAATCAAATATAGCATTTTATGAAATTTTTCAAAAAATTCCCACAATTACGTAAGCATTGTATTCCCTTTCTAAACCATTATAGATAAAGCGCGAGCGGTGAGGCTTCTAACTACCTTAAATATTAATAATTTATTTTTTATCAAACCTTTCTTGCTTAACACGTTACGATTCCTATCATAACATTGTATTTATATACGCTTTGATGAGATCATTAAATTTTTGTCAAAAAATAATTAATAACAGTCAATATTAAAAATCTCAGAACTAATACAATCATCAATATTATCTATAAATGATCATGAATTACTACAAAAAAATTAAATGACTAGCCGCAATAGGCGCTAGTGTAGCATGTTGGCAGTATGTTGACGAGGCTGTCCGTATTAGTAGTTTATAGTTGTTGGTTGAACTCTTGGTAGCGACAAATACAAGTATACCCAAATGATATTTCAGAGGATTGTTGGAAGTTGAGCAATACGCCGCACATCACGCATACGAAATCCACGTACCCCGTTCGACTGCAATTCTAAGTTGTTCTTGGCTCTAGTCTGCGGGGTGAAGATTCTCCTGATAATTAATAGACAATCGTCGATGTGAAAAGGGAACTATAAGAATAGTAACTATCTAGATCTGAATAACTGTATGTAGCTATAACTATCTTTAAAACTTTTCCTCACAATATCCATTTATCTACCGATCGTGAGCAGTGGGCCTCTCGCGTGGTATTCACATTTAAAAAGGTACAGCAATAAAATAAGGATTTATCTTATAGCTTTCCCAAGGCACGTTTTATAAAAATAATCGGTTTCCTCGGATCTTATGTCTATGGCGCTTCAATCATTCACTCAGCCGGCTATTTCTCACTTCCATCTGTGATTTCCATTTTATTTGAGTTTTTCCTCCGTTTCGAGGTATGGAGTATTTATCGCCAGCCGTTCATCAATCAAGGAAAGCCATGGGGTGTTATTTGACGATTCCGAGCCCCACATTCCAAGGGTAGAATGTAGGCTTATTTGCTTTCGCTGAAGGACGATTGGCTTTCAAATCGATAGCCCCGAATCGAATAATCCTAATTGCATGTTTGAGAGAATTCAGAATTGTTCGAAAGACCGATTTAAAATTCACACACACGGGGGGCGAAATCACCCACCTTTGGAATCATTGATATCTATATACTCGTATATAAACATGTAAGTGTGTTTGTTTGTTTGTCCTCGATTTTCTCGGAAATTAGTGGACCGGTTTCGCTGAAAAATAGCACAGTTTGTTTTTATTAGTGCTGGGAAGGTTTAGAGAGTAGTTTTAATGAAATCCAATACGTAAAACTGTTGATATAACGTTTTAAAATTAGTATGGAAAACATTGAACTCGTCATGTTGAGTTGATATTTGCACATAACTATATCACTCTGGTTAGTAACAGATTACATATTCAAAAGAAGAAGGTATTTTTTGGGTAGAATATTTTCAAAATGGAAAACATGAGTAGGTACCTACTTAGGAACTTTATGATTTAGATATATTTTGAAAAAATAAACGTTTGTAATGAAATAAAATATTAAAATTAATGTTTCTTTATTAATTGATAAACCAAAGTTTTTAAGACAAGATTTTTGTGCATAGCGCAAAGGGTAACAATTATTTTTATAAACAATAATTATTAGCCTGAAACACTCATCCAAATTGAAAAAAACCTTCCGAGAAAAGATAAATGTCGCGCGATAAGCCGACGTAGCTCAACGGTAGAGCATCTGACCGGCAATCAGAAGGGTGCAGGTTCGAGTCCTGTCGGCGACATTTATCTTTTCTCGCAAGGTTTTTTTTTTCAATTTGGATGAGTGTTTCAGGCTAATAATTATTGTTTATAAAAAAATTTAATGTTTCTTTATTTGGAGATAGTTATTTTCACTGTCAAATCAATTATTGTACCCGAGAAAGGTACACATCAGATAGTAACCTATAAAAAGTACTTCTATAAATGCAATATAACTTTGTGGCACCATTTTAAATTAAATAAAGTAAGACATTTATTGATTAAAATATGGGTTTAAAAAAATAATCTGTTATTATTTATAATTTCTTCTAACGATTGGTATTCACTTTGTGGCGTCACTATTAATAAATTAATTGAAAACACACTTTGTTTACAAGACTTTATAAATATCTACATGTTTCGACAGCGATTCTGTCATCATCAGGAATATATGAATACATATATATGTGTATATATTTATATGGTGGTGTAAACAAAGCATATTTTTTAATTAATTAATTTTGTTATTATTGTAACTACAGTTAGTGATTAGTTTTTACGTGGAATGTACGTAGGACGTTAGTCAATTAAAAATAAAGGATACCGACAAGAAAATTATTAAAATAGCCATGTTTATGTAAATAAAATGATTAAATAGCCATGGTTAAATAACCAATCGCCTAATTGAAAAATATTATACCTATAATCATAGCACCGGCGCGAAAATTCTACACAAAAATGGTTTTGGTATTAGATAATTCAAAACTTTTAGAAATACAGAAGGCCATTAAAATTTATAGTAATATTCTTAATAATCAAGGTAATTTGTCTTAAAGCCCCATATTAGATATTTTCCCCGTCAACTCAAAATTTCCCAATTCTTCTTAATCCCTCCCTCCTTTGGCGTTCCTTGTCTTTTATAATGTGTTATCCCATTCTATTACATCTTAGCAAATCTCTTTCGTTTTATATTTTGTCTCCCTCTTATTACGTTTTGTATATCTCACTGCATACATACTCACTTTACGTATTTTTGTTTAGTTTTAAATTGTAACCTAATGAAGCTTGGGATAAGCGAAACCGGTTAAAAATAATTCGTTGGCTTAAAACAAAGTGGTTGTTTGATTTAATAAAAAAATTTAATACTAAATAAAACAATAACTTTGTTCACATCATTTTTATTTTTTAATATACTTTTGTTCACATCACTTTGTTTATTGGAAATATTTTAAGTATAGGGCTTCTTGCCCTATACTTAAATATATATACTTCTTGCCGACCGGAATTCGCTGCGGGCAGCAGGTAGCGGACTGGGAAGGGAGTGCACTTTGTTTATTGGGAATATTTTAAGTATAGGGCTTCTATTTAAATTGATTTCATTATTAATGAGTCTACTTTTAGTGTTTTTGGTTTTTCTTATCTCCAATGCTTCTAAATTGTTCTGTCTAATACCTGTTCAATTTTATTGCAATAATCTAATACCTGTATTTTAATAATCAACGATACAAATTGCGTAGAATCTTGTATGACAATAATTTCTCTCAACAAAGCATTAAAAACCTTCCATCGGATAATCAATTTTTATTTCTAATATTATTCAAGCCCGTGTCTGTGCTTTATTGTCAATGTGAAATATACATTATTATGTTGGGCAGTGTGGCGATAATATTTTGAACCGATGGCGATATGAGGAATTCGAGTACCTAAGGGTCGTTGTACCAAATTGTTTTTCGGTCATTATAAACAAATCTTATAGGCATACACTTTAAAAATTGAAAAACAGTATTATCACTTTAATATTCTATTGTTGGCAGAGATCCAATGAATACAGTGCTTTCAGAGACGGAGGGATAGAGTGGATTAAATTTTAAATACGCTTATTACCAAGAGAGAATCCGTGCAAATTAAGAATAAAAGTAATCTGAAACTAGAAGCTCATTTCAAATTAAGAATAAAAATAATATGAAACTAGAAGCTTATTTCAAATTAAGAATAAAAATAATCTGAAACTAGAAGCTTATTTCAAATTAAGAATAAAAATAATATGAAACTAGAAGCTTATTTCAAATTAAGAATAAAAATAATCTGAAACTAGAAGCTTATTTCAAAATGGCAAAGCAGAAATTTGTTTAGAGTTTATTTCAAACATTTGAAGTGTTGTAACATTATAACTTGCTTGTTGGGAACAAATATGACATTTCCTGAATATGTTGAAAAATAAACAATCATATGTACTTCCTATAAGCTCTGCTATACGGGAGCAGTGGTGGCAAAATCAAGTATGGAATATTTTGAGGCGGAAGGAAGACGAGGAGAAGAATAAGAAAAAGACAATTTTGAAAAAATATTTGTTTTCAAATCTCGTTGCTAAAAATCCAGTTTCATAACTCATCTAACTAACTAACCATCATGCTGTTTTCGTAGGCAGAGAGGACGGACCGCCAAACAACTCGGTCTTGGCACACACTCCTTCACATTCATACGTCGTTTCATATATGTTCTTCTGTTATTCTGACTCCTGATATGGCCCGACTCAAGTATTTGGTTTATTTGATCGTACCATGTCTTTCTTCGGCGTCCCCGGCTTCGTCTTGCATTCATATTCGCGTCATGTATTCTCTTTACATTCCTTTCTTCGTTCATCCGCTCTACATGCAAACCTGGTCCGCCTCAGCACAGGATCTCCTAGTGAGGAGGAATATGAAAAAAAATATATAATATACTCGTACATGTATTTTTAATATTTATACCTTAACTTAAAATGTCATAATTATAGGGAAACTAATAAAAAATAAAAAAAATTAATAAAAATACTCAACCCATCTAAGCGTCCCTTTTTTAGTCTTACTCATTGCATTCTTTACGAATTTCAATATTTTTCAAACGGTCATACGTGTTTTTATTACACATACGCCTCAGGGATTTCTTTTCTATGGCATTCAGTCCACCGTGAATTGTGATTCTCCAGATTTAAAAGAAACATGGTGTCGTCAGTGTCCGTAAAAGCCTTTCGACCTTTAGGCTCCAGACAGGCCAATAAATTAGGCTGTTCATAAAAGAATATTTATATTTGAAAATATCGTCACCCACAACACAAACGGGCGTATCTCAAATTTAGCAATTTTTAATTTTGCTGGAGAGCCAAAACACTGTTTTTTTTTTGCAGGATTTTTATACATTTTATTACATGTTTCGTTAATGGGGTAAAAAAATGTAATTTAAAGGGGAATAAAAAGGTTGGTATTTTGATTTAGGGCCCGATTCCGACTTTTTGCTTAACTGCAGCTCCAGTTCTCTCGGATAACAGCTGTCATTCTTTAAAAATATCTATATTCGCGTAGTTTTAACAAAAGAAAAACTCAATATCATCGTACCTATTGACATTAAACATTATTAGTGATCTACTTGAAGCATAATAATTCTATTAAATCAACCAAATTAACGAAATTGAGATGTTTATTATAAAGTACTCATGCCAAAAGCCCGAAATATTAGAAACATTGATTTATGTTATAAAAAAATTGCAAGTGTAAAATGAGCTTAACACGTGGACTATGTGTGATGCACTTATAATTTGTAATAATACTGTGATAATTAAAGAACAAACTCCCAAAAAAATGTATTGTTATCGACATCGAATCGGAATCGCAACTAAGCAAATTGTCTTAATGGCAACGTCTTATAATTAAATAGTACCGGAATAGCCCCTGGCCACCAAACACGGCTAAAGCCATTAAGTAACTTTTCGATTCTGAATTGTGGTCTTTAAGGCGATATTGGCATAATCTAACACCCGGAACGTACCCCAAATACATATATTTTTATTCTCATATGAAGCGGTAACTTGGTGATGTGATATTATAATTTAAAAAATAAAACAATAACTTTGTTTTATATCACTTTTATTTATACTTTAGCCGACCGGGTTTCGCTACTACCGTAGCTTCTTCAGGGCAGTATACAACTAAACTATGAACTAAGATGCATATGTGTTATAGATTGATACAAACAGGCGGGTGAAGGGCCAAGGGTAGGAGATCAGCAGGTACTTGCTGACCTGGAAGGGTGTATACTTTGTTTATTGGGAATAATTTAAGGATTGTACTTTTATTTAAATTTATTTGATTATTTATGAGTCTACTATTAGTGTTTTTGGCTTTCCTTATTTCTCTAAGTTATCCAGTCGAATGCCGGTTCCATTTTTATGTAGTAAACTAGTGCCTGTATTTTTATTGAATGTTTGGTCTGTTTCTAAGAGATGGTTAGAAAATTCATATATTCACATATATTTTTTAAAATATTTCTTCAATGTGATATTAACACATACTATTAAATAAAATAATTTTGCGTATGTCTAATTTAAACCTGCGACGTCTGGATTCGTAGGGTCTTAACCATTCGACTACGAAAGTGCACTTATCCCTTCCACTTGTGATTTTGTCATATTTCAGTAGCGTGCATTTCTCTATGATCAAAAGATATTTATGTGTTGTATTTTCGAGTTGGTGTATGAATTGTGTACCTAATGAATATTTTAAAATGCCAATTTTAGATATCTTCCACTGATTGCTGTGGTCAACTGAATAAATGATCGTACAAGTTCCTTACCAAGCACATGAAACATACTCGTATGTTTTTTGATCAGATATTTGTCATATTTTTATTTACACGTGTGATTTTGTCAAACAGGGCGACGGATCACTTTTTTTAAAACTTTTTTTTTTACGACGGAAGTTTTATGGAGCCTTGTGACGCCACCCCCGAACTGACCGTCCCATGTTTACTTAAGGAGACAAATATATTCGAGAGATTGCTCAATTTCCATGATCACAGGTCGCTGTTGCTGCATGTGGCCATGTGGGCAGGTCATTCTCAGTCTAGAACCGTTGTCCCGTGAAGATTGTGTATGCAGGGGTCGGGGCCGGAGAAAACTTTGACCATTAAATTTATCTCTAGAAACAGGCTCTTATGTGTACACATGCTAAGTTTCACACAACTTCCAGCTTCCTGACCTAGATCCGGTGGAGTTCCTACTTTGGAACTGCGGCATGGCTCGTATTTCGCAATTAAAAAATATATATTACTATGGCGACACCGCGTTACGCCGGTTTTTAGAACAAATGATAGTACCAGAGTGGTAGATACCCTTATTATCGCCCTGGTGAAAGACCACCATTCCACATCAAAAGGTTGCTTAAAATGGCTTTAGCCGTATTTGGTGATAGGATTAAAATAGCCAGATACTTTTCCATCTTCCTCTTTCCAATTCTTCCAGAGTGGAAGATACTCTCAGTATCGCCCTGGTGATAGACCACCATTCAGAATTGAAACGTTGCTTGAAATGGCTTTTAGCCGTGTTTGGTAACCAGATCTGAATACCCGGGTATTTATCCATCTTCCTCTTCCCCTTCTCTTTCCCCTCCCCACTAAAATCAGCCTCACAACATTCCCCAATTGGGAATGCCATTACTGGCTCCAGACGGTTGGGAGCAGTTGGGACTCTTGTGCAGTATTAACATTAAAAAAAATCGAGTTAATTTCGCCCCCGGCCATACAATGCTTCGAATCAAAAAGAAAATGATTTGTTGATTTTATGAATGATTTAATTTTAATTGCGGTCGGTGGCAATACTGGTAGTTCGGTTTGCGGTAGCGGCGCGCAGCAGCGGCAGGCGTCAATGATGCCGCACTTGGAATGTATTTCTATTTTTTTTATATAAAAGTCCCAACTGCTCCCAACAGTCTGGAGCCAGTGAGACAATGGCATCCCCAATTGGGGAATATTGTCGGCCTGAAGGTATTGGGGAGGGGAAGGAGAAGGGGAAGAGGAAGGTGGGGGAAATACCTGGCTATTCAGATCTGGTCACCAAACACGGCTAAAAGCCATTTCAAGCAACGTTTCAATTCTGAATGGTGGTCTTTCACCAGGGCGATACTGAGAGTATCTTCCACTCTGGAACGTGCGCAAATATACCGTTTATTATTTTTTAATTAATTAGTTGTGTGAAACAAAACAAATTAATAAAATAAAATTTACTTGCGCGCGCCGGGATTTGAACCCGCGACCTTCGGATTCGTAGTCGAGAGTCCTACCTCTCAACCATGGAGGCCGTTGTCAACTAATAGAAACCAGTCGTGTCGACTGCGGTTTGTCGCTGTTTGTCGCTGCGGTTTATTCTGCCGCCGATCTCGGAATCGTGCCTTAAAGTTAAGATATCCGAGTCCCACTCCATTCGTTACATTCATAAATGATATCATAAGTTGCTTCGATGATGTAGAAGTTCTGATTTTTTTATACAGTTACTCCACACAGGAGGCCCTGTTTTTTTTTAACTTATCATTATTGTTTATTTGCTATATTATATTTACACAAGTAGGGATGTTATTAAAATCATATTTGGTTTGTTTTCGAACGAATTATTACTAGTTAGTACCTTTAGTAATAATTTTCTTCGACAAATCAATAAGAACTTTCTTTTGCCTTCCATAATAGCGTAAAATGTTTATTCGTGCCATTGCATTGTGGAAATTAGTAACCTTTTGAATTTATTTCTCAAAGATCCACTTACATATGTATTTATCTTTATTTTACATCATCTCCATTTGGACACTATTTACTAAGAATTTTACGGTTGTTTTCAGAATTATGAATATGAAACATAATGCCCGAAATTATTTCCACCACTTGAAAATGTTTTAATTTATGGAGTCGCCCATGTTAAAAAAATCTCAGTTCATTCTTGGTACAGAGGAGGGTGATTTCCTAAGTACATTTAATCACTATTTTATTCACTCAATTTCTCAGTGGGTGGATTTTTCTTTCCTTTGAATTCAGATTCAAAGAGCCCTCTCGTACTAGTTGGTTCCATAAGCCGATCAATAAAAACGCCTCCGAAATATTGAAAATCAAAAATATAAGAGATTATTTGGTAAACAGAATTTAAATGGATAACATTATTAGAATCGTAAAAAAGATCCGATGCGTTCAGTGAAAATGTTCTGACGGGTCGAGGCTTTTAATTAAAAAGGTTTTTTTCATTCCACTGGTGCCTCCGTACAAAATCATAAAATAATCAAAAAAGTTTTTTTTAAAAATTATTTTAGTATTATTTTTATTTATATTGCACGGCGGAATGGCTAGGTGTACGGCCACCGCACAAATCCACAAACATTGAACAGAAACATTAGTGGCCTAAACTTAATTTGTACAGTAGAAATTGAAACAATTATGGGCCGGTTACCAAATGGTAGGTAGGAAAAGAGAGATTTAGATTTATGAAGCTGAAAGCTTGTTTAAGGATACCATCACCTCTTCAGGACGAAGGTGATCTTTTCAGCTCAGGGTGGAGCTATGAGTCTTGCCTAAAGCCAGGGCACTGTTCTCCATCATGATTGTAGGGGGGGTAGTTTAATAAAAAATTCTACTTTGAAATAAGGATATATTATGCATATTGAATAGTAAGACAAGTAATACGGGACAACTCATACCTGGGAACCTTTTTAAACGCGAAATTAACTGAACTAAATTTGGCGTGAAGAGACTTTGCAGGATAGCGACTACATTCCCCCCGATCTGCTAGATCCTTGAAGAATGGCTCTATACTTTTACAAACTAAATACATCACAGCGATTACTAATTTGGCCGCTGCAGTGCTGATAAATGTGAATAGACCATAATACGTAAATTGTCTAATTGTATCAGTATGGACTTCGACGATTCATCGAGCGACGAGGAGTTAAATCACAAGGAATGATATTCAATATAAAATAGCATGGTTATCATAAGAAAGATTTTAAAAGTACCAATTTGAGAACACGGTTTGTCTTCAACTTTGAAATTTCAGTATTCATGAAAAATCAAATCATACGATTCTCGAAAAAATCAGTGACTCCAGCAAAACAAATACTCATTACAATTAGATTCCTCGCATATGGAACGTTGCTGATTGTTGTAGGAGACTTTATCAAAAATCAACTCGTAAATTAAACCCGCATAATATAAACAGCAGTCGTTAACATTTTGAGACATCGCGAAGACAGTTTGGTTTTGCAAGGAAACACGTTTCTCTATTAAAATCATAGACAAAATGCGTAATATTGGTGATATCTGTGCATTCTACCTACGACAATACGGATTTGTGCCAATAATAATAATACTTTGATGACTTATACAGCGCTGTTTTTGTGAAAAATCACCTCAAGGGCGCTGTACAAATATTACTTGCTAGGGTTTGTCTTATTATGCACAGATACAGAAACATACTTACCTGGTAGGTTACTCCAGATTAAAATTTATTTATTTATTTATTTACGCCCTTAGGGCTTTTACATAAAACAAGTTAAAACAGTGCAATACAATTATGAACATAAAAATAATAACAATGTGCAATGGCGCAAACTGTGTGTTGAGGAGTGAATACAATCAATAGTAAGTTTAATTATGATCGAAGCGCTGACAAACAGCTTTAATACAGTAATATTTGTACGTTGATATCCTTTCAATATTTATAGCATCGTCTAAAACATATTTATTACCAAGTACATGCAGACGATTCATTATGGAATTGAGTTCAGCGTTTGATCCTATATTGTTACAATGATAAGGTAATTTGTGGCGTACTGTTCGACCCGGTACATGGAAACATATTAATGAGAGAAGTTCAGGGGAGTTCAACAAGTTGTTAACAATTTTAAATAAATAAAATAGGTCTGAACAAATTCTTCTTTCTTTTAATGTATCGAGTCCCATTAATTGTAACAGAGAGAGGTAATTAATGTTTTCGATGGGTATTCCCAATTTAAAATTAATGTAACGTAAAAATTTATGTTGGACTCGCTCAAGGGAATTTTCATGTACGCTGTAGTAAGGATTCCAAATGTTGGAGTTAAATTCTAGTTGACTTCTAACAAGAGAAGTGTACAGTAATTTGACAGTTCTTAAATTTTTGAAATCCTTCGAAATCTGTAAGACAAATCCTAACATTAGCATTGCTTTACTGGTTATATTATTAATATGTTTAGTGAATGTTAATTTAGTGTCAAAGGTTATACCAAGGTCTCTGATTTCATCAACAGATAATAAAGTGTGATTATTGAGAAAGTAAGTAAACAGCAGTGGTTTTTTTTTCTGTGGAATCTCATAAGTTGGCATTTTTTTACATTAAGAGTTAATTTGTTTTTAAGACACCACACAAGGCTATTAAGATTAGATTGAAAAAATTAGATGTTAAATTATAGAGTTTTCGCTTGAGATGATATGACCCCGCACGAACAGGACACATATATTAGAAAACACTGCACATGGTTTGCGGTTACTGTTTAAATCCCATTTGTCATTGATATAATATTTATTAGAAGGTTATTGGCAAAAGAAGAATAGGTATTTATTTGAAACATTATTTTATTTGAGATTTTCGATAATAATTATTTACAGTTACAAATATTTATAAATTTTAGAATGTCGCGGACTATGAAAAGTTTCAAATTTTTAATTAATTAATCACTTTAAGTAGGTACTAACGGCTAGCTTCGCTATGTTAATAACGTATGCAACTGAACCATTCATGGATATGAATTTCCGAAGAGATGATTTTTGAGTTTTGCTCTGAATTCTGTCGGGTCTGTAATCAATCTTAGCTCGTAAGGCAGTTTATTTCAGGCTTTAGGGCCTGACACGCTGAAAGCACGCTCACCAAACGAAGTAACTAGTGTGCGCTTCGGTTCCTTCAGCCTTCGCTGATGTCGCTGATGTAAGAGTTTAATGTCATGAATTGGAATTTTCAGGGATGCGTAGTTCCGATCCGCCAACCCGGAGCCCGTCATAAAACACACAACATGCCTAAAGTACACTGCGCTACAGAGCCCATATCATGGTTTAATAAACGTTCGCTTATTTGGTCTGATATAAGTGGTGTGTATTTTTTTCTTCATTTTGTATGATTTAATGTAAATCCAATATATTTAAAAAGGGTATTGAAGGTACGAGGTAGTTGGTTCGATTAGAATAATATGTATTTTAAAACATAGTAACTAAAGACTGTAAATATTCACAAGTTCACTGAGGCAAGTTTTGAAGACAGTATTTGGAGTCTGACACTAGATACTGAAAAGCATTTTTAAATTTATCTAAAATTAAAAAAAAATGCATTGTGTACAAACAGGACGAAATACATGCATTAATTTTTTTTTAAATATGTTTTTCGATAATATAGATAGGACGCCTCTAACAAAAAAGTGGAGAAAAAAAGTAATGAAATTCCGCGTAATTGAAAAGGGTTCAATGATGAAAATTGCATAGTCGCCCCAGTGGTTCCTCACGCCTCATCGTCTTCTGTCTTTCGTTTTCATACAAGAGGTGTGAGAAGGAAGACTTTTATGCAGGACGATCGCCGATGACGCACGAACGATCTCTGGCTGGGACTACTATATAACGGTCCGTACGTAATACAAGCCGAAATGCAAATCTTTGTGGCCGCAAAAACTTTTTCTTTTCTGTTTTTCCAATTCAGGCAATTTTAATACTAAAAAATGAATTAAAAAATTACTTTGTATTCACCACAGATATCAACATGTTTCGAAAGCGATGCTTTCTTCATCAGGAATATATAGAATACTAAAAACAATAATGTCAAGTATAGACAAATGGTAAACATAGAACATAATAATACAAATATATAAGTATTGAAATAAATAGAAATATTAATATTTATATATGTTTCGATAGCTCTGAAAGAATCCCAATTCTGAAACTAGCGGCGAAGTTAATCTGGAGAACCAGATGAGAAAAAAATAGGTGAATGAAGGACTGAAGAGAAATGGGAGGATGCAACGGAAATTGAATAAGCCTACCTTGTTCGTGGATATCCTTAGCACTTACGCACAAGCGCCTTTGAGGTGATTTTCTCACGAAAACGGCGCTTTAAAAATAATCCATTTATTATTATTATTGTTAAATTCACCTCACTGAAGACTTCACTAATCCGGAATTGGCCAGCTGATCTGATGTCGCGGCGGTGAACACCTTGTCATCGCGCGACGAGTCTTGAGATCGAACTGTTTACGGCCCATTCTTGTTCCCGTGATAATACGAATTGGATCGGGTAGGAAGGGGTAGGTAGTCAACAATTATGCATTTAAGATGCCAAAAAAAAATGTATATATATATATATTCCTGATGAAGAAAGCATCGATTTCGAAATATGTTGATATAATTGGTGAATACAAAGTAATTTTTTAACTAATTTATTAATAATGACGCCACAAAGTGAATACCAATCTTTTTGAAGATATTGTAATTTTAACACTGTTTCCATTTAAAAGCATCATGATTCAGTCTTAAGTTTTTAAGCAATTATTGTAAGAAAAAAAAAATTGCGATTTTCGAGAAAAAAGGGTTCTTAAATACTTTACTACCTCGTAGACTGTATATGCTTCATCTGCTAGCTCTTCCGATATTTCAAGGGAAGGTTATCTAATAAAAATCATTTTCCCGGTACCTACTGATGCACAGCCAAAAGCGTGCCCAACATTTCATTACATTTTTACCTGTCGTTCAAGGGTGTTTATATTGAAATGAAATTGGTTCTGATGGAAAATCGACCTAGCGACGAATCTACTACGTCACGAAAAGTCAAATATATCATTGGATTTATTCAACTGACAAAATGGATCATATTTTAAAGGTAATGCTTTTTTTAGAAACGTATTGTGCCCCCAATGTTCCAAGTTTACTTAAAAATCTTTTGATTATTAAGGTTCAATTTCTTTCATTCTTCTTATATTATATAAAGAAGAAGGTCCTTGGCTAGCGGAGTGTGTTTGATTTATATAGAAATCTACAGTTTTATTTCGAGCTTGATGATTTTTTCACACATAACTTTCGAAACAAAAGGAAGGTCACTGTCTACATGGGATTTCGAAAACAACCCCCCCCCCTCCTCTTTTTCTACCCCTTAAAGCAGAATGTTGGTATTTCTTAATGAAATTTTTCTCAAGAGGAAAATTACTGGGTAGGGGTAGGGGTAGGTTAAATACATCATACACTTTTTACTTAAAACCACACATGACCCCCAGCAACGCCGGGTACTTCAGCTAGTCTATCAATCTATATATGTAAAGAAGAATGTCCAGGACGGTGTTTGTTTTGTATACAAATTTTCAGTTTTATTCCGGGCTTGGTGAAATTTTGCACACATGACCTTCAAAATAAGAGAAAGATCACTGTCCATCTCGTAGAACCACCTCTACCCCCCTTTCCCACCCAGTGGCGTGCAGTCCATGTTTGCTGAAAACCTGTGCCTACCCTAAGAAAAACCAACCGTAAAAAGAAATTACAATGTAAAGAAAAGATTACGACGATTTTCTCATCATATATTTTTTCATTGAATATGATAATGAACTTGTACGCTCATTTATTCAGTTGGCCACAGCAATCATTGGAAGATGGTAATAAAATGGTTATTTTCAAATATTCGTTAGACAAATTCATACCCGAACTTGAAAAACTGCACTCACCCTTCTTTTGGTACGCCACCGTCCGCACCCCTTAAAGCAGAATTTCGGTCCTTCTTGGTGAAATTTTGTATACTTGACGTATATAAAATAAGAGGAATATTACTGGGTGGGGGTTGGAGTAATACATCACGACCTTCAAATTTTACGCGAAAACTATTCATAACCGCGGGCATCACTGCGTACTTCAGCTTGTTGAAAATAGAATAAATTGTAATCGTAATTCAGTTTTAAATGATTTCCACTATATATATTTTTTAATTTGCATCATTAAATAAAATACTGTCAAAGGCTTTTTACTTGTTTTGAAACAATCGCATTTATCAGGCTTTATCTTCTGCGGAAACAGTTTTTTTTTTATTTCTAATTTAAAACTGTTCTTTCATGGTGGAATTCCAGAATATGATTTAAATTTTTTTTTTTATTAAAAAACCGCTGTAACTTTCTTCCACTTGTCCACCCTATCACGGGCATCTTCAGACTGGGCTGAGTTGGGGAGGCAGGCGGCATGCTTGCTTCGTAGGAGGCGGATGCCTCGACTACGTAGACTGACCTTGCTTCGGCCAAAGTCTGCCGTTTTTATAATGTCCGAACATGACGTCGGGTTTCTTCGGGAACTCGATTCTGTGACTGGGTGACTTGTGATTGGTTCGTTGTTGCTGACCAAGTTAATCCCCTTGCCTGCTCGCTTTTTGTGGCGATTACAAATTTCCGGGATATTAATGCCGGGCGTTTGTTCATTAGAGGTGAGTAAACAGACCTCAGGTACCTTTTTAGGGATTAGGGTATATCGGTGTTTCACGAAATTATGACTTGTATCAATTTCTTTTAATGCTGACGGAACGGCTTTACAATTATATTATTTAAAACTCGGGTTGGTTTTTTGCCTTCTGGGTTTATAAACTACATATTATCAAGGATCGGTTAAGTGGCCGGTTAAGGGAGACCGCCTGACCCATCGCCTTGCACCGAAGTGGGAGGAATGAATTAATATGTCCATCACTTCGGGAAACACTGACCCCGAGATTCCTATAAAACCTCATGAATTTTTCCTTTCGAGAACTTCGTCTCCTTTCTTTCCTTAAAAAGGCCTTCCACACAGCATTCCTAAAGATGACATTGACCTTGAAGGAAATTATTTTCCTATGTAGAGTTAATTAAAAAAAAAAGTACAGACATTTGACATAATATCGTAATGCTTTTAACATCTACGTAGTATCTACGTGTTCGTAAACATAATTATGATTTATTCACCTTTTTCCATTACATTCGGAAACTCACAATCTCATTATTTGATAACAGAATCATATTATAATATAATATCATGTTTTGAAATGAATTCTATCATTACAAAATGTAATTGGGACGACGCCAGCCAGAGTTTGATTGCCGCATTTAATGGCCCGCTGGGTGAGTACAAAAATAAGTTAGCAGCTGTAAGGAACATAAATGATAATGAAAAATATAAAATTTAAATACTGATGATAAACTATTAAACCATGAGTTATTGAATTTTTTTTTTAAATCTGTTTTATTTCATGCTAGAGCTTTTTTCATGCGAAAGCTAGTGGGCAATTGATAATTTTAATTAATACGTGGGTAATTAATAATTGCCTTGGAAATTAATTGTAAATATATGTTATTTTTTAACTAAAAAATTTCATTACTATGGTAACACAAATCTACTCATTTCGTCTTTGAATGTTTTCAAATATTCGCGTTTGACAGATGTTATAGAAACAACGCAAAACATCAACATTAAGTTTTTCACGCATTTTTAATTCATAATTGTTATCTGTGAATTTGATTTTATTTTTTTTTCTAACATCTTCTACGTGGTTATTCCTTTACATAAAATTATCTTCCTTGCAAAGCAGATTAAATATAAAATATTTTAAAAATAATTTTACTTCGGAAAGTAGCAGCACTAATTTATGAACACCGTGTAGTAATAGTAAAAAATATGCACTTGGACCATTGTGTTTTTTAAAAACTTACTTTGATTTTCCTATGAGCCAGCTATGTGTTGCCGTTTAAACGATCGGAGCCCACAAAATTTTTGTCTACTTTTAATTTAGTGAAGGAAAAGAAAAGAAAATGGGTAGGTTGGGTTGGGAAGCACCTGACTACTCAGATCTGATCACTTTCCAATGAAAAAGTTTTATTTTAATACAATTTCGTACATTTTACAGTAAAAAAGATATATTGTGAACTTTTTTTCAACAGTTTTTGGGATATTATGCCGTGTTGCGATTCCTCCCCCCGTAGTTAACATTTCGGACAACATTACAGTGACCATCATCGAGGCAGATGTGTAGATTGTGGTGTAGTCAGTATTTATGTATATAGAAGTGATACCGTGTTGCGCGCGTTAACCCTCTTAGGGCCGGTATTTCACAATAATAATAATGATTATTATTGTTAGTACACTTAATGTGGTTTTCGGTGTTGAGTTTTTGTATAGCCGTCAAGTACCGTATACCAAGAACTATTAGATCCAGCTCCGTGAAAACCTGAAAACATATCCTTCGGTTCGTTTATAGTGCTTCTCACTTGGCAATTCTTTGCTGAGGCGGACTAGGTTTGAATTTAGTTTGTTTTAAATTTTAAAATTGCTTTAAGATATTTTTTAAATGATGTTTTATTCTTTTTCTTCTTTAATTTCATTAAATCTGTCATTTTCATTGACCGTTTATTTAGTAAGCATGGATAAAGCCGTTTCAATTTATCTTCGATTCTGAATCGTGGTCTCGCATCGTGTATCTTTCACTCCAGGACTTTTATAATAATATATTGTATTTGTTTTTTCTTTTCTTTAAAAGTTCACTTTGTGGCGTCATAATTAATAAATTAATAACTAATTTATGAATTAAAAATAACATTGCAATCACCACTTTATTAATATATACATATCAACATGTTTCGAATGCGAAGCTTTCCTCGTCAGGACATACAGAATACTAAAAATTAATAATGTCAAGTACAGACAAATGACAAACATAGAACACAGTAATGTAAGAATATACAAATTATAAACATAAACAAAACATTGAATAACACATTTATGTTAAAAAGGAAATTGTTTTTGTTATTATTATTAATACGGAAATAAATTAAGATAGAATTAATTTGCTTAAACCAGTGTACCTATGTAAATATTTACATGTTTCATAACATTTACTGTTTACATTGTTTATTATTATTATGTATATTGTTTATCCTGATGAGGGGAGCTTTGCTTCTGAAACATGTAGATATTTATATATTAAAAACAGTGGTTTCAACAAAGTAATTCTTATTGATTTATATTTTATTTGAATTATTATGATATAATACGTTTTATTTACCCAGCCTGGGATTTGAACTTGCAATCTTTAGTCCAGAGCCAACTGTCTATGGATGGATTCTGCCACAGATGTCGTAAAAATTGATTGAACGTCATTTCACCTAACCTAACTAACTCTATGACCTGTTCTAAGGTACATAGTTTGCAATTTTATTACTTAGGTAGGTAACAAACATTCATTGACTTTTTATGGAATGAAACCATCCGCTGATTCTTATTTTCCTTTCCTCAGCAATGAAATTGTTCCTAGATTCTGTCTTCATATAAACCGAAATATATCACACGCTTCTCTCTAAAGATTTCTCAGAAAAATGCTGATTTTTATTAACAAAACGTTTTTAATGAAAATTCTAATATATTCAAGGCTTGTGCTAAATTTAAAGGGGTCAGTATATATGGTGTATCAGCACGCACCCGACAGACTTACGTAACCAGCGATTCCTAAGCATATTTGGAGCTATATTAAGCTACCTAACGTCGCCACTGAACAAACTGCTACATGTCGCAACTGATCACGTTATTCGCACTCCATCTCATCTGTACGGTGCGGCTGGAATGGGACGGAGTGCGTTACACGTGATGCGCTAGGTGGCGACGTGTGCGGGAATTTTTTCGTTTGTTTCTAATTTGAAAAAAATTCAAATTAAAATTCTGTCGGGTACGTGCTGATAAACCTGTATAAATTTTTTTAAACCTTCAAAACGGCTGAATCCCCTTTAGGTTTTCCTAGCTAATATTTTTTAACAAAATTTACAACTACCCTTTTATTCTAATAACCGACTACCATTTTTGTGACCCCTGTTGCCGAGCAGATAAGATTCTTGGCTACGGATCTATTGAAAAGAAGAGAAACCATTGAAATAATAATATTATGAATATTTTCGTAGCGAATAATAATAATAATGAAAAGTTGCTATTATCTTGTTGTAAACTATGCAAATAATGCTTTCCTCCCAGATAATTATATTGCTAGCCGTAAAATGGGGTAACTACTACTCTATTAATTTTCAACTTTGAAACTAGATTTATTTGTTTATTTATTTACGGACCAATGTCCATTTACACAAAATACATAAAACGAAATGAAATAAACAAGAGGTACAGAAAAAGAACAGCACATACATAATACAAGAATGAAGCAATGACAAAAAGAGGACAAAAATATACATTTGAGAGAACATTGTTAAGGCCTGAAGATGGTTTTAATAGAGTCCATGATTTTAGATATTCTAAACGATAATCTTAGAGTTCTAATTTCGTAAAGCCTGGATACATTTTTAATAAAAACGTTTTGCATCAGATAATTTTATTTTGCATTTATTGCACACGTTTTAACTATTCTTCTTCTTCGTATGGTGGAGAGTTGGTGGAGGTCATAGTGGGATGCTGAGGTTATTTAGCCAGTCGATGGCATCTGGAATCACTTGGTTCAGAACAGATGTACTATAGGGAAAAAGATGAATGGGGTATTATTTTACGATGTTTGAATATATCTGCATTCATAAAGTTCGGAATCTTTTAGTCTCCATTTATGCGTCATATACGCACAACGGCTGTGGATGCACAGGGTGCGGTTTAATGAGGTCCACGTCAATAGCCAACCCTGGCAATTTGATAGTAGGGTCTACAATAAGGTTCTTGTTTTTCTCTTCCGAGATCTGCCTTCTGAGTTCACCACGACTCTTCGCAAAAGGTCTCCTGAACGTCAGGCGGCTGGCCGGGAGGTTTGCAAGGTTATCTAGCGGTGGAATGTTACTATTTACTGCCTTTTTGTATTCCCCGAGGGTTGCTGTTTATCGTATTACACTGGGTAGTGCGATATTCGAGACGACAGATAGCCATTATAGTGGGGTAGAGGGAAGTGTTCCACTCACCGTGCGCATAGCAGTATATAGTTGCACGTCGATCTTCTGTGTGTGTTCACTTCTAGCCCACACTGGAGTGCAATATTTTGCTGCCCAGTAGACCAACTATTAATATGTATTTAAAAAATGTGTTGTGTCTGGAGAAGAAATAAAAACACGTTGATCAAAGTCAGGCTTCTGAGTAGGGCGACTTTGATAAAGGTACTATGATTTTATAAGCTTATTACAATATTCCAGATTTTAGCAAAATTAGAATTGGAGTGTCTTTGATTGACGATCAAAGTATGGAAGACCATAGAAGGAAAAATTCTGTAGCTCTAAAACCACTTAATAAATTTCTATCTAACTAACTAACCAACACGACGTTTCACCACTGGGATACGCAGAGAGGATGGATCGTTAAAAAACTCCGTCTTGGCTAACACTCCTTGCTTTATTCACATTCATTCATCTTTTATACATGATCTTCTGTTATTCTGACTCTTGACATGGCTCGACTTAAGTACTTGCTTCACTTCATCGAGAAATGTCTTCCTTGGGCGTCCTTCTTTTACAATTCATAATCGTATCACATGTTCTTCGTACACACCAAACCATTGAAGGGTCCCTTTCATAATTTTATTAATAACGCTTTTATTAGCCTTGTATTATTTTGAGTAGACGTACGGTCAGAATCAGCTCTATTCTGAGCATTCGCACCTATTAAAGCATTCTTCAATGATTTAAAAAAATATATATTTCTCTCTTTTCAATTTTTTATGCAATTATAAAACTCCACCCGACATTTTCGTTAGTGCCTGCAAGCTCTGTTGCCAACCATCTTTTTATATGGTCGAATCCTATCTGTCAATTTCCAAATAATACGAATTTGAAGTTGCAAATAGTAATATATGTATACAAGTAAAATAGTAATATTGATAGATACTGATATGCTTTGTGATATAAATGAGAAAATATACTTACATTTCCCTTAAAAAACAGCTTTAAAATTCAACCGACACTGTGTTCGAATATCATACAAAACTAACTAATTTGACAATTATTTGTGTGATTGTATCCAGATTGCCCGAAAAAAAAATCATTAAAAAAGGACCGATTAATTTCTGAACACTAGCGAGAATTATTGCAACGATAAAGTCGTCCCCCGATTCAAAAGTAGCCCCATGTTCCTTGGGGACATTCATTGTCATATTATGATAAAAGACACCATTAAAACTTTTCCAATTTCTAGCTTTTGACGACATTTGTGACCGAGAGGTAAAGATCATTGAATCCGGATCCAGAGGTAAGGTTTTTTGATAGATTAAAAAAAACTATTCGTTGTTTTATATATCATTGCTTAAAATTGTCTTTTAACGTGTTTAATAATAATAATAATAATAATAATATTTGGATGACTTGTAAAGCACCGTTTTCGTGAAAAATCACCTCAAGGGCGCTGTTCAAATACTACTTGCTACGGTTTACATTATTATGTACAAACAAACACAGAAACATTCTTACCTGGTAAGTCACTCCAGATTAACACGTTACATTACAAAGTTTTCGCATGAGAAGATATGATTTTTTTGAACATTGTATGATATTGCAGTTACTGTTTTAATACTATTTGTCATTGATGTTATATTTATTAGAAGGTTATTGGTAAAAGAAGAATAGGTATTTATTTGAAACATTATTTTATTTGTGATATTCGATAATAATTATTTACAGTTATTTACAATGTCGCGGAATATGAAAAGTTTAAATTTTTTCTGTTAATTACTTTAGGTAGGTACTAACGGGTAGCGTCGCTATGTAAATCGGGTATGCAACTGAACCATTCATGGATATGACTTTTCGAAGAGATGTGTTTAGTATCCAGATACGAATAGCCAGGTTATACGAGTATATACTTCTCATCTTTCTTTTTCCCACCTTTTTCTCCTTCCCTTTTCCTTCAGCCTCACAACATACTCAAATCGGGGTTATCACAGTCCCACTGGCTTCTGGAAGTTGATACTTTTATGCGGTATTCATAAAAAATTCATACAATATGTAATACTAAAGATGTAGGAAAAGTTTTAAAGTGTTTTCGCCCACTTGAAAAAGTTATGTAACTCCATTTACGAAATATTTATCTCATCAAACAATTGAAAAGTATGTAAAACGCGGTTTGGCGCTTGTCTCAGATTTTGACACTTAAATGGATATGTCAAAAATTCACAACACGGCAGAGAGAGCTTCGTCAAATTTATGACGTCGTAGCTCGAGTACATTATATAACATATTCGAGTGTTTATGCTGCTTCAGAAAACAGAGCTTATAAATCAGAGTTACTACAAAAAAAACATCAATAAAGTTTATTAAATGGAATATGAGAATTTGTATTGGTGTACAAACAAAGAACCAACCAGAGTTATTTTAAATAACATTTTATTATTTCGTAGTGTGAACAATATCGGTGCGACAAAACGTCATAATGAGAGTCAGACAAACCGTTGAAAGTTGTGATACATGTATCCATAAACAAAAACAATTTCTCCACACGGTTCAGCCCTCTGCACATATTCCCGAAAAGTTGTACGTATTGTTTTATCATAACGATAAATGTATGTAATATTACATAACTTTATCTTGCTCTGTTGTTATTTGTAACTACGTGATATTTGATTATTTACACCCTTAGTTTCTTAATTGATATATTATAATACCTGCTCATAAACATTTTATTTCATAGTTGTAATTTGCATGTATATATATATATATTACAGTAACAGATACAATATGTAGTATATCTGTTATTTTACAATTATATTAGGTTAGGTTAGTTAGTATAAAGCACACTTGAGGTGAACCTTCACAAAACTGCGTTATAGAAATTTACTCTTATTATTATAATTATTATAATTATTATAACGAAAACATAAAATTATTCAAAATGAAACATGAAACCGAAAAGACACAGAAAATAAAAATAAAATTAACATTTTTATTTTCTGCGTCTTTTCGGTTTCATGTTTCATTTTGAGACTTGTTACTATTATATTGAATGATTAAAAAATATATTTAAATGAGGTTTATAAGCTAATAAGTTGTTCCAAGAAAACGTAAATGTCAAAAATCAACAGATTGTGATAAATCACAATTATTAAAGAGCAGCCGGTCTAATTGATCCGATACTCTGTATGCCAATTTATAAAAAAAAGGTATACCGACGCAAAACGTGTATTATGATGTTATAATGTTATAAGTAAAAGCGCTTTTAATTTTCGTCCATTTCAAAATATTTGTTCTGAATATTTCTAAAATTACTTTCACGATAAGTAAAATATAATTTAATTTTTAAACTCACATTGAAAAAAAACAATTCCCGAGAAACTTCGCGAAAACTTGTTTATATTCGAGTGATCCGACTGGCACGGTACCGAACTACTCGAAGAAAAGTGATTTTGGTCGTGAGTGAAGCCAAATGGCTTTGAAAATGTGACTAGGGACGCGTAGACACGTCTTTTCCTTTCTTTCACTTTGTTTACCCATTTGTTCTGTGAGTTGTTGGATCCTGACACACCACTGTTCCACGCATTACATTATTTCTGACTTAGTTTCGCTTCTTTAAAAAATCGTATGTATAAATCTCAGTTAGGGACGTCTCCATGGAACGTCCTGTCATAAAAAAAAATACTTTCTGGAATTTCTTATAAAACTAACCTTTCAAAGGTAATTTTTTAGAATAAAATTCTTAAGGGGGGTGTATGTCTTGGATTAGTGCCATTTCCGCTATTCACGCGTTTTATTAATTACTTGTTGACGTGTACCGGGCTTTGCCATGGGGTTATAAATGGTTTGAAGACAAATTTAGAGGATGTGAATTCTAGTAAACTGGGTCTGATTATAAGGCGGAAATAATACAATTTTCAAGAATTGGTACTGTTATTACTACCCCTACACCAACCCATACTCGACAGCATTTTATAGTTTGACACGAAACGATGATTTTAGTCGGCGAAAACATAATTTGTGGGCCATGAATGAGAAGTATTAAAATAGCTGGGCCAAGGAAATTAAAGTTTGGGAAGCACTGATCTACACAATAAATCTATTACTTGAACTACTTGAATAATATGTTTGAATGTATTTTAATGAGAATGATGCAAGAAAATGGCATCTTCAGAGGTATGAAACCAGTAGACATCACAGGTCGAAAAACATTTTCGTAACAATGAGATTTCAACATAAAAAAATATATTTTAAGGCTTTAAATATTTTAGGGTGTTTTTGCTGGTTATTTTAATGGGGCACTTCCGTAATATTATGTTCTACTATATTAGAGAAGTTTGAAAATATTTTTAAGCAAATTAAAGCGACCTTCCCGGTTAATAAAATTAAATATTTCTGCAAAAGTGAAATTTTAATCGAAACACATTATAACCTAACCATTTGAAACAAAAACATTAGAATATAAGTGATATTCACCGAATAAATATTATTACACGAGTAAAATATTATTTTATTAGAACAGAGAAAAGGTCTTTTTGTGGTTATTTTAAGATCCCAGTATTTCACTAAAAACGAATTCCCTCTTCTTAAACGAACCCCGCTTCTTTCACAACCCTCGGATATTTTGAAATTTTCATTTGCATCAAAATTCTTCCTGAAACTCTGCTGAAATGACTTTGATTAAAATTGTTAGATAATAAGACATGGGAACCCACATAGGCGCTGCCTGTGTGTAGATAATATGAGTAATTTAAGGTAATATGAGTAATTTTAAGGTAATATGAGTAATTTAAGTTAATAAGAGTACAAGAATATGAATTATTTAAAGCACTATGACAACAATAAAGTACAATATTTAATGGAAATTTTAGAATTATAGTATGAGTACGGAGAATTATTGTTTTTAATTAGTAAATATTGAAGTTATAGTTAAAGTAAGTAGAATGAAAAAACAAACATTTTATATAATTAATGTTCCAACATATAGATCATTCAGTCATAATTTTACTCCTTTTACGTAGAAAGATAATTTACTGGTTGTTTGAGTTTCTTTTGGTAAAAGGTTGATTGTACGAGGACCGATAAAACAGCTTTGTGTTTGCATTAATTTAGTGCACGATTGAGTATAATAAAACACGCTATTAGTTTTTTTACTAGCACGATTTTCATTCTTTTTTTTTTTGATTTTTAAAGACATATTTCAAGGTATGTAAAACAAATAGTTTACGGATATTGAAAAACTTAGATTCCTTGTCTTTATCAGTTGAAAATGTTTTAATTTTATCATATTTAACTTTTGTAATATGTTTTTGAGTAATTTTTAGAGGTTTAATAAATGCATCAACCTTAGCTTTTTGGCTAATATTTTTATCTAAGACTATCCTAGACTTTTGGTGTATAGCGCTATTATCATTAATGAAGGTTTTAAATATCTTTAGTTAGTTAAATTGCAAATATTACTTCAATATATTTTATTGAAATGGTTTGACCGCGATTTATGAACTTTTCCATGGGTTTTATAGCAATTATAGAGGATTTTACATTTTATTGTGAGAGAAAAATCGTATTTTTACAGATGACGGTTGCATATTTATGCGCCCCCATCTCTATAGTGCGTGGGACGGCCATCTTGGACGCTGGCCCTCATGCATACATTGAATATGTTCGAATAGTAACGGCTCGCCGGTCTATCGCAACATTACTTATGAAGTAAAGTCAATCCGCGTGTAATCAAAATTCAAATAAAGTCCCCCGCGTTGTAATAAAGTTTATTATTTTATCATGATTTGTGGCCTTCAACATGTTTAGGGAAAAAATAATATTTAATAATAGTAGTTATTCTTTTTTTTGCACTTTTGAATTCACTGAACAGATAATATAATATGATCTATATAATATTATATGTAAGAAATGAAATGTGATCTATACCGTTCAGAAAGAAAACTGATTTCTCCGATTTACATTCCACATTTCGACTCTTTGGCCCTAGACAGCACAACGAAATTGATTATTGGTCAAAAGAGTATTTAAATTTGAATTTTTTTAAATCATTTAATTCGAAGTAAGAGGAAATTTACTTTTCTTCACGCACACAGACACGCCTGCAACACACTTCTATCGGTTTACCGCTGAAATAATATCTGAGCCTGAAGTATTAATTTATCCATAGTATTTAGGTCTTTATATTAAGCAGAAATGGAATATTGCACTTGAGTTTATTTTGGGAGTAATTCACGAGCAAGCATTCAAGGTTCACTTTCCACTGAAATCAAATAACACTTTATCAACATTCACATACTATCAAGACAAACCGATTTTTTTTATTTGCCCGCACGCACGACCAATCTTAGGATAAATTCTCTAATTCCCCGTATCTACGAGTATAAAATGTATCGAGAGCATCTTCTGTCCCGATCCTATCTTCCTCTTCCTCTCCCCCCTTCCTTCTTATTATTTTTTTTTAATAAAACTTCTGTACTCAAGCACTGGTAGCATAAGAAACTTTATTGGCTGAATTAAATAACTAACTAACCATCACGCCGTTTCCCCTCAAGGGCAGGCAGAGAGGACGGACCGCCAAACAACTCGATCTTGGCATACACTTCTTGCTTCATTCACATTCATAAATCGTTTCATACATTCTCTTTTATTATTCCGACTTCTGACATGGCCCGATTCGAGTATTTGATTCACTTGATCGTGCCATGTCTTCCTCGGGCGTCCCCTGCTTCTTCTTCCATTCACATTCGCTTCATATATTCTTATTATATTCCTTTCTTCGTTCATTCGCTCTACATGCCCAAACCATCTAAGCGTCCCTTTCTTAATCTTGCTCATGAGACGCTTACATCAGCCTTGCATTCTTTACGAATCTCAATATTTTTCACACGATCATACATGGTTTTACCACACATTCGCCTCAGAGATCTCATTTCTAAGGCTACCTTTTGTTAAATTTCTTTTCATATAAATCTGTATTAAAAGCTGTTTGTTTCTTATCAATAAATAAAGACGATACCGTATAACTTAGCAATTTTTTTTTCCATTACCAATACATTGTTGGCAAGGAATAATAGGTATATTCTAGAATAAATTTGACTAGTTAATTTACAGCGCCCTTGAGGTGATTTCTCACAAAAACGGCGCTATACAAGTCATCCAACTATTATTATTATTATTATTAGAGGTTTCCAGGACTTTTTTTAATTGAACCAAGTGTTTAACGTTTTGCAACGCAATAAATCATGCATTTAGCACAAAAATCTGAAAATGTTTCAAGGATAAGCGAGTATGTTTTCTCGCTGATATGATATGATTTTGTTGATGTGTATACCTCAAAGTTCCCACGTCTGAAAGTTTTTACCAGAGGAAAAATTCAAGCAGAGTGAAAGAATACGAAAAATCCTTTCAAACAAAACTACACGCGTCAAAAAGTTCCACAAAAAATATATTTTGTAAATAATTGTACTGTCAACATTATATTTCTGTACATAAAAAATTAATGTTTGCCTGCCTGTCTTCGATTTTCTCGAAAATTACTCTACCGGTTTAGCTGAGAATGGCACAGTTTGTTTTTATTAGCGTCGGGAAGGTTTAGAGAATAGTTTGAATGAAATCCAATGTGTAAAACTGTTGATATGACGTTTTAAAATTAGTACAACAAACATTGAACCCGTCATGTTTTATTTACTTTATCTCATAGATATACCACTCTGGTTAGCCACAGATTACATATTCAAAAGTTTGTTCAGGTAGAATATTATCAAAATTGAAAACACAAGTAGGTACCTACTTAAGAATTTTATAATTAAATGCATTTTGAAAAAAATAAATTTTTTATGAAAAAATGTTCTTTTGTTTCTTTGTTTAGAGGTAGTAGATCACTGTCAAATCAATTATGGCACCCAAACGATAGCAAAAATTTCATAACTTTATTAAAAAAAATTAAAAATCTCCAGCTAAAAAGGCCGGCTACACATCAGCTATTTATGAAGTAAATATGTTGAACCACATTTTAAGCTAGGCAAATTTGAGAATAAAAAAATTATAGGTACATATCGCATACCTCGATGTAAACAATAACAACTCGAAAAAGTTTTTTTTTTGAAATTTTGAAAAACATACTGCTATTAAGTTTTTTTTCCATTATTTGAACTGAAGCGGTTTTGTAGTCGACCGAGTCGGCACAAAATTGTTAAATGTAAAGGTGCGGGGTTCTAGCCGCTCTTTTGTACCTTTCGAGGGATGCTGGGTGGTAGATGCTGTTCTTCACGCATCCAGTGCGTATGTGGGGGCACTGGATGAGCCACTCCTCTCTCAGGTCCTGACCTTGCGGTGACGCCCTCGTGTCTGTATGTAGGCCCAGGCAGAAGACCAAGCGTGGCAAGGCAAGCAGATGGTCAGGGGTTCAGGAGGCGAGAGTAAAGATGCGTAGTAGATTTTAAACTCATACGTTAGGACTGTGATAGGCTTATTTAAAAAAAAAAGTTTGGCATAGGGGGGGTTGCTGGCGTGACGAGCTGTCAGCAATTTATTTTGCAAAATTCCTCCCACTCAGCGGATGTCAAAATTTGGACATTTCAAAAGATTTTAGAGCCTTTGTTTCATATGTTACAAATTTATAAATACTAAAACATGCCATTATACTTGATTCTACACAACTAGATTTTATGTGTGATCAATATCAGGTGATTTTTACAATTGTATTTTTAAAGGGTTTTGATTCTAAATTTATGGGTAAACTATTGTATTGCTTTCGATGTTTCCAACATTTGGACAACATATTTCCAATATTCTCTCAAACATATTTATTTGGCTTTGTTGCCTGGTCGTAGGAAGCAATAAACATGAAAAGAATAAATTCCTAACTAAAAATACAATATAGCTTCTTTGGGGTAAAATTGATTCTCCCAGAGCGGTACTTTATCATACCGGACTGGGTAAGTCGAAATCCGATATAACAGATATAGAAAAATATTCAAAATAATAGTGTAATAAAATCACAACAAAATTTATTATTTTAACACATTGATGTACCGCATTACAGCATTGTTCGAAACGTTTAATATTTGAATAGTTTTACAATTCCAATCTTAACTAAAGACATATTACAAAACAATATATTTTGTAAATAATCAGTTTTCCTTTTCTGTGATTATAATAATTGTAAATCAACATTTTATGAGGCTGGCATATTGGCGTCTTTT
Source organism: Halesus radiatus (assembly GCA_022606495.2). Classification (NCBI taxonomy): domain Eukaryota; kingdom Metazoa; phylum Arthropoda; class Insecta; order Trichoptera; family Limnephilidae; genus Halesus; species Halesus radiatus. The sequence continues at coordinate 66,794 of JAHDVE020003835.1, read as the reverse complement.
CGGCGGTCAGCTTGTTTTTAAAAAATCTGGGATTTTTACAAATTCCTTCTAGTGCTAAAATTCTTTAATGGAATGTGCTAGGAATGCCATGAAGAGAATGAAAAACATGCTGGACTTCAAGAGGTCGAAACGCCTCATAAAAGTTTGTTATCGTATGTTTGATAACAAAGAAATGGACATGAAACAAATCATTAAACATGAATAATTATTATGCAATAAAAGTGGAGTTTGTATAGAGTGGAGTCCGCAACACGGTATTAATCAGTTTCAAATTCCCCTTTCCCGGGTGCGTCAAAATATTTGTTATGGAATATTGGAATGCAAATTGTGGCGGGGAATGGAAAATATCTGGAATGGAAATTGTGGCGGGGAGTGGAGAACACGCTCGACTCCAATAAGGTCGATATTTCTGTTTCAGGTTTTATTGGTATTTTTTTTACTTGATTCACTTTTAACTTGACAAAAATATAGGTAAAAATTAAAAAAAGGTGTATTTTCTTATTGCAGTTTCACTTGGACCGAATGATAAAGCAATGGATTCCTAGGAATGTAGTTTTTATTGTAAAAAATCTTCCTGTAAAAACGAAGAAAAAAATTTCTTAAAAAACTTCTCCGCCTAAATTTCATCTTATACCCTCCATTACCTTAGTAAGTGGGCTTGAATATAAGATTGCATAGTTTACAATTTCTTGAAATAAAAATAAATAAAAGCCCTACATTAGCAATAGGCAGCCCGCTCACTGGGTAGAGAAGATTATCTCCACATTTATGCACCTATAACCACAGTTGACACAGGAAGCGGGAGGAATGTTCCCTGGTCCTGTATACAAAAAAAAATTACATTGCGATATATAAAAACTTCAACAGATAATTGTGAAAAAAAAGACTCTAACCTCTATTACGTCAATGCTACCACAGAAACAGCCTTAAAGTCTCTTTTCAATCATAATAAAATGTGAAAAACAAAACTTTTACTTCACCAAAAACATTTATTTATGAAGCCGACTGGAAACAAAAAGTAGGCAAAGTAGGTTTCCATGTTTTCCTTTCAATTTGATTTCAATCACACTCTGATTTCATGGAAAGGGTCGTTTTAATAATAATAATAATTAATCATTGAAGAAAATAATATTAACAAACCTAAATGAAATATTAAACCGGTTTCATATTTCATTTAGGTTTGTTAATATTATTCTCTTCAATGATTAAATATTACAATGAGGTTTTTAAATCTCAATAAAAATAATTAATAATTAAAAAAAAAAAAAAATATATATATTTGTTTATTTGAAACACACATTACCTAACAAACACATTTAAGAAAGCTTTGACTGCCCAACTAGGAATAAATCGCGATTTAGGACAGTCATTAAAATGTTTAGTTCATATTAAGTCCCATTATACAAAAATAGAAGAGAAAAAGCTAGTAATAATTATTTATTATTTTTATTTTATTTAATATAAATTTTAATAGCTAATTAGAAAAAAAGTATAAATGTATTTGACAAAAAGTACACAACTCAATAGAGAAAGATTTCTCGTGTTTGAGTTGGGAAGCAGCGCCATGTAGCGACAGTAATGGTAAGTATAGAAATAAAAGTACATCGAGAATGTAACATACATAAAGTTTGTGTTGTTGTACACTACAGTTACCACAAAATAGAAGACTAAAAGTACATGATACTAGAAACGCAACAAAAAGGCTAAAAAATATATACATAGTACATTCATATTTCGAAAGGCCTGATCGAATATTTCTAGAGGATATGTTTCCTTTTTTTTTAATTTACATACTCGTACATTATTTACAATTGAGAGTTTTATAAAATTTAAGAAGGAATTAAAACTTGTAATTACTGTTGGAGTTATCTAATAATTGTTTGATTTGTGATTTGATAGAATTATAATTTTTTCGGTTTTGATTTTATATGGGAGGGCATTGAAACATGTTATACCGTAATGTGTCATGTTATAGGCGTAATGGAGTTGAGAAACATTGTTTTTAAATTTACGGATTTCTAAGTTGCCACGCGATCTTGGTCGGTTACTTATTTTTGTGGAAATTTCTTTGTGAATTTGTAACAAAATTTGTGTTCTTTTTGAAGATTTTATTTAAACTGAGAACTCTAAAAGAATTAAACAGCTGTGTAGTTGGAAATATCGATGGTTTTCGTAGGATGACTTTCAAAACCAAAATCTTTATGTTTTTAATAGTTACATATTGGATGATAGGATGTTTCTCAATCAAATGAATATGTAAATAAGTTTTCTTACTCTGGTTACCGTATTTTGTACTTGTTCTTTCTATTTTAGTTGACTGTCTACTAAAACACCCAGATAATTTATGCTATTTTTGCCTGTGACAAAGATTTGGAATCGTTGCATTCTGTTTTAGTTGCACACTGTGTTGATACCTAGAAATAAGTATAAAGAGATTATGTATGTATTTGATAGGTACTAGTTGGATCTGCTAAACCTCATCTAAGTTTCGTATTGTTGAAAACAGTAATTTATTTCTATTAATTGTATTTTAGGTGTGCTTGAACTAGAAATATGGATATTAGTTGAAGCTCTGTAGGTCTCTTGATTTGATTGGTCGGTTGAAATTGCTAAGTTTTCTTTTACTGATATAATAACGAGCTGCAACTCCTCATATTGATATGGTACATCAAGGCTGGTATTCTTTTTACCTTTTTCTATTACCAAATTGACTAATAAACGTCCACTCATATTCATTTTTATGAAACAATCCAATGTACTTCCAATAACCATCAAAAGTGTACCATGTCAAAAATAATAACAACTACCCATTTTTTGCAAAGGCGAATCAAACAACTGCTAAAACTCTCAAAACAAATTATTGCACTTTATCTAAAGTGCATTTTCTGTGCTCTATTAATAAATAATGAAAATAAAAGAACGACTGAACAAAACTGATTTAACTAAAAATACGATGGATGAAAAAAAATATAATAATGACATTCACTTACCTGCGTAACCAAAACTGTTGCAACTCAGAATCCAGGAGTTAATATTCATTGATTCGATAAAACTCTAGTCACTAAAACTGTTGTAACTTGAAAAAAATGCAGTTTTGTACTACATATGTTCACTTGTTGTCCTAACAGAAACTAAGATTGCAACCGTTTTGGTGGGGAAGTCGTGGACTCATTCATCCAGCAAAAAGTATCGTCAGCGCTACATTTTGGAGAGTATTCGAGATATTGATATCTTTGTTTTGTTGGTTCGTGTGTAGAATCTGAATTAATAATTGACAAAAAAAATTGTCTTGTAAAACGATATTTTATCTCCGAAATGCCATGTGCAATGCAGATTAGAATAAACACAGAACCGTGTTTCATCATCATTATGAAATTAAAGTGGAATGGCAATATACGATCTCAGACAAATGCAAGAGAGACAGAATACCTGCAAAATGGACTGGAACCAAAAGGTTACTACATTGATTGGTTTCGATTCAAATCTGCACGGAAGGCATTTCTAGTGTGTAGTATCTATTCGGTGTTTATATCCTTCACAATGAACTGTAAACATTACGCGCAAGTACGATGTTAATCCATAAACACAATAGTATTTTTTTATGTGAATATCGCATAAGAGTCCCAACTGTCCAGAGCCTCGTGCAAACACTAGTTTTTGGTATGTAAATTTTGTCGATGCCACTAATCCCATGAGTTTATTAAAAAGACTTCAAGGTTCAAAAATTACGTATTAAAACACGACCCAAACGTAAATCATTGAAATGAATATTCCAATCAAATTATCTGACGTATGTTTCGAAGCTGAAGCAGACAACAAACGTCCTATTAATTTTCAAATAATCCGCATAAGAAAACATGAGATTCGTTGCGAAATGCGAATAATTACAAAATTAATTTTGTTTCAATATTTCTGGAGTGATTTGTGTTACAAAATCATTTCCTGAAGGAATATTTAATATTTTCTTCAATAGGTGTATAATTATTTTGAAGCGTCATATTTAATTAAATTAATATGAAATACTTAGTTTATAACACTGTTTAAGAGGAATGACTGCGCGCCCTATTCCATAAAAAACTTAATTTTGGATTTGAGGCCAAAATACTCACCTAAACCTAATGATGTAAATATCTAGTACGGATGAGAAGTAATTTATTTATTTTTGTTTTACGTTATGAAATATAGGCCTTGAAATATATTAAAGGAATTGATTTTTCGCGATTTTAGAGGCACCTTTAACAATTATTTGGGGGCTAACCGTGATGTAAAAAAATGTTATACCCCGTCTGCTTTGAAAATATAATGAAACATAAAATACTTTATTTTTTATTGTTAAAATTAGCAATACGGTGAACTTTAAATTAAATTAAAAATGACCAATTTACGTTGGAACACAAATTCGCCGTACATAATTTAAAATATCGACTAGAAAAAAGTTTTTTTTTAAATGTTTCGTTTTTGATATTTTTATTTATGTACCAAATATGGTAATTTAAAAAAAAATATATATATATATATATATATATATACGTATACAATACCCGTAAATAATTTTCTAAATTGCTTCTAAAATTATGAAAATTGATTTTTGGTCTCAAATCCAAAATTAAGTTATGTATGAAAGAGGCAGTGTAGCCGTTCCTCTTAAATATATATCAACATGTTTCGGAAGCGAAGGTGCTCTCATCAGTATACCTGTGGGGTGCAGCCCACAAAGGTGTGCTCAATTTCATTTTTCCAAGCTTCGGAAAAAAAATATTTTTTTCAGTAATTCGATCGTTCTATGTTAAGAAATTGTTTCTGTTTGGTAAATTTCTAATTTTAAAGATGCAATTTGCCTTGAGAACCTTTTAATTCATACATTATGTCGTGATGAGTAATGATCATCATCACCTGAAAAGCTACAGCCTAGCCTTGGTCAAGGATCAATGCACGCCACTGCGATATACTGATGTTACATTTCGCTTGATACGCTTCGTTTCCGAATTACATATTAAACAGTGATGTAAACTAAGTATTTCACATTAATTTTATGAATATTAGGTAATTTATAGAATGATAATTAAATTTTTATAAAAAAATTCCATAACACAGTTCTTAATAATGTCATTCTATAAAAAAATACTTGCAATTAAAGTGTATGGTAAATATTGTAAACAAGAATGTAATATTCAATTTTTTATAACTTATTGAAGTTTGTAAACCTCATTGTAATATTTAATCATTGAAGAAGATAATATTAACACATCCCAAATGAAACATGAATCCGAAAAAACAACAGAAAATAAGATAATAGAATTTTGCAATCATCAAAAGGATAGCAGCCAATAATATGATATTTAAAATGGAGGATAATATTAACAAATCTTGAACTTGAAGTATGATATCGGTGTAGATGGCGTAAATTGAACTGGTCGCATTAGCTAAATTGTTTAAGCGGTTGCCCCGGATAGGAAGAGGTCCAGGGTTCGAGTCCCAGATGCGACTGAAATCTTTTTATTTTCTGTTGTTTTTTCGGATTCATTTGGGATGTGTTAATATTATCTTCTTCAATGATTAAGAATTTAATAGAATAGACCCTTTCTTATTCTTGTCCGGTGAGATCTAATATTTTTCTAGTTTTTGTTTTCTTGGATCTAAATTATTCTCCGATCCTTGAACGTGCAGCCACATTACGAGTATGCTATAATGGGCCTCCAATTTATGGATAATTTTTTGGAGATATCTTTCTTGATAAATATTGATTAAGCTAAAAAAATATGAATAATTTTTTTAAACATAAAATTCACGTTTTGGCAGTTCAATCATCCGTGTGTGATAAACAATAGGCTTTCTAAATTCAGTATTCGAATGGGTAGCTTTTAAGACCCTTGACGCATACAAATTCTCCCCAAAAAATAATGGTCCGACTGTACGGCTCTCTGAAGTATATATCAAACTAAATTTAGATTTTCATACCTAGGACGAGTTGTAAAAAAAAGTTACCTGTTCTCATTAGTCTTAAAGCAGAATATAATATTTGTAGTTATACATCTATCAATCCTTTGGAATAAAATGTCCAAAGATTTTCAGACTGGAATTTCCACGTAAACAGAGCTATATCCCCGTTAGCCTTGATGTATGCATTCGTCAAAAAATAAAACAAAACATTTTTCTCCTCATTATAATTAAAATTTAAAAAATGGATATGGAGACTTGGATGATGCCAGGTAGTGATGCTGATAGATTTAAATAAATGATTTGAACATATTTCAATTTGAAATGTGGATTATTTGAGGTATCCTAAAAAAATCGAAAAGGACAACCAACGTAGAGGCTGTTTTTTCGAATGGCAAATAAGTGCGACAAATACATTTGGGTTGATATAAGACGCCGAATTTCATACGTAACCGGTACGAATGATATTTCACTGATTTGCACAAAACTCTAAATATAGGGCTCTGGTTCCCAATACGCTCAATCTCTTCTGGGGAGCTTTATAAGGGTGCCACTCTTCTAGTGCTCGCACCCAGTGCTAAAAATGAGAGCACTGTATAGTAATAATAATAAGTTTTTATTCCGGTATGTGGGGAGGTTAGTGCAGACCCACACATTCCATACAAAATGTACATGCAATAGTTATAAAAAAATATATACAAAAGTTTAAGAAATAAAATAATAATACGATAGTAGGTGAACATACATCACACATAAAACAAAAATTTAAAAATATAAATAAAATAACTAATAAAAATTAAATACATCAAAATAACGCTTTTAAGGTACTGCGGCATTTAAGGAGTGAGGGGCCAATATGCGTCTCCAGTATGCGTCGATGCTGGAGGCTGGACTGAGGCGAACTTCCATGATGAGGATATTCCTGGAGCTGTTTATTCTTTCCCTCATTCCTCATTGTATGAGGTTGTTCTCTGCCTGATTCTGGTCCTGGCGGGTCCAAGCAGGGCCGACTACCCGTGACTAGGTAGGTCCCAGGATCCCTCAGAGTCCAGAGGCTTGGCGAGGCAGCAGATGTGGAAGGTTTCAGGAAAGGCGAAAGCAATAGAAGTAAAAAAAAAACTTGTTCTTCTCTTGATAGACAACTGACTCTCTGTACCAGATGTTTCTCTATTTATCTAAAAAAAATCCTACATCTGTTCCACATTTAGGGGTAATTATTCTTAATGGGAGCAATCATTTTCAGGAAAGAAAGACCTGATCAACAAAACTATAACACAGATTAATCGATTAAAACTAATTGTAAATCTCACATGTGTACAGTGATAAGAGATCTCATAAAAAGATGAAAAACAAAACTATAATATGAATGACGTCATTTAATTACTGCGAATTTTGCACGTGTGCAGTAATAAGATCTTTTATCAAGGATTTATCATCTTATGAATAGGTAGAAACCCTTAAGAAAATGGAAAATAAATGACTCTATTAAATTAATGTGAACCTCTCATGTGAACAGTGATATGAATTTAACAAATATGTGTCATCTTAGGAATGCACAGAAAACCTATAAAAATATCTAAAACAAAACTATCAAATAAATGAATCGATTAAACTAATGCGAATTTCGCATGAAGTAAGTAATAAAACTTCTATCAAGGCTGGGTAATCGATTCATCTCATCTTAAAGATGTTGGGTAAATACTCGTCTGTTTCAGGTGCACTCTGGAAGAAAAAGATTGCCCCGATAACGGTCTACATATGATTTTTTATTTTTTTTTATATGAATACCGCACAAGAGTCCCAAACTGCTCCCAACCGTCTGGAGCCAGTGAGACTATGGCATTCCCGATTGGGGAATGTTGTGAGGCTGAAGGTATTGGGGAAGGGGAAGGAGAAGGGAGAGAGGAAGGTGGGGAAAAGGGGAAATACCTGGCTATTCAGATCTGGTCACCAAACACGGCTAAAAGCCATTTCAAGCAACGTTTCAATTCTGAATGGTGGTCTTTCACCAGGGTGATACTGAGAGTATCTTCCACTCTGGAACGTGCGCAAATATACTATACATATTTTTAAAATTAATTAATTGTGAAACAACACAATTTAATTAAATTTGAATTAGATTTGAACCCGCGGCCTTCGGATTCGTAGTCGAGAGCCTTACCCCTCGACCATGGAGGCCGTCAAATTGGACGCAGAAGGTAATTTTTTAAAATTTTTGTAGGCACATTGTCTTTGTCTAGATAATATTCCCGTGACACCAATGCCGAACAACTTTTAACAGTATAAAAAAAATATTTTTTCTGAATTTATTCCAGTAATTCTGGAAAAGTTAACCTTCCAGATAACAAGTTCTCTGAACATACAGACAAGCTTTTTAAATTAGTTCCCTTTCGCAATAAGCCGAGTATGCTTGAAAACAGTTAATATTTTAAATTCATACGCTTTAGCAAGAAAATAGAAAAAAATGAACTTTTTTCGTATAATTATACACATTTGTCTGAATTACCTTTCAAATGAACCATTTAAAAAAAATTGCAAAAGGACCTCTAATAAAACTTTAACCTTATTTATATTAAAAAAAACGTGGCTCTTTGTTACTGTTATTAGCTGACCCCTTATGTTGACGGTAGAATAAAAAAGAAGTAATAAAAACTTATTAAAATTTTAATAACAAAGCTGCGTAGATATTTTACGTCAAAACATTTAATGGTGTTATAAAAATGAAACACTCGTTCATTTGTTTCATCTATTACAATGTAAATCGGAACGCATGTGTAGCGAGCTCCCTGCATTCGCCTTTCATCCCTCGTTTAATTCGTGTCATTAAAGACCCGCACTAACAAATTCCCCCCTAAACTCGCCTCATAACGATGCCCAACCCCAATGAGGGAAGCTCTTGAGAGGTGTAATTTATTTAATTATAAAAAAGAAAAACCTAAGTTTTAGCTCTCATGTGCACCATTTCATGAAAGGTAGATATTCTTTTTTTATATGAATACAGCACAAGAGTCCCAACTGCTCCCAACCGTCTGGAGCCAGTGAGACTATGGCATTCCCAATTGGGGAATGTTGTGAGGCTGAAGGTATTGGGGAGGGGAAGGAGAAGGGGAAGAGGGAGGTGGGGAAATACCTGGCTATTCAGATCTGGTCACCAAACACGGCTAAAAGCCATTTCAAGCAACGTTTCAATTCTGAATGGTGGTCTTTCACCAGGGCGATACTGGGAGTATCTTCCACTCAATAAATACCTTACAATAAAAGAAAGAAAAGAAAAAAAATGATAGGTAAACTGTGTCCTGTAAGAGGAACGGCTGAGCGGCCTGTTTCGTACAGAACTTAATTTTGGATTTTAAGGGAAAATACTCAACTAAAGCTAATAATCTTTTTTTTCCAACAAAAAGTATAGTAAATATCTAGTACGGATTAGAAGTAATTTATTTAATTCGCTTTTACATTATGAAATATAGGGTAATAAAGGAATTGATTTTTTTTTAAATGTTTTTTTTTTAATAATCATATGTACATAGCAAATATGATAATTTTTTGAAACAATACAAATAAATCCGCAAATAATTTTCTATATGCCCTCTAAAATTATGAAAAAAAATATTTTTTTCATGGCATATACTTAAGTAAAAACCAAAACAAATAAAATACTTCTCTACATACTAGATATTTAATAAACCTTTAATTAAAAATATGTATATATATATATCATTCGGCTTTGATGGGTATTTTGTACATAAATCCAAAATTAAATTAGCAGACATGTATGAAACAGGCAGCACAGCCGTTCCTCTTAATAACCTGTCAACGGAAGAAACATTTTACTTGATAAGATTTTAAAACTCCCCACAGGCTTAAAATACGAAAGAATTGCCTTACTGAAACATTTCCCCTTTTTAAAAATTGAGCTCGGCAGTTGATAACTTTCACCGATGTCTAAGAACTTTATTGACAAACTTTGCGAAAAATCTCTGTTCAATATCGCGATAAGACAGTATTCCAACTTTTCCATTATTTAGTATTAGATCTTCGATATTTTTTTTAAGGAGTTAGTAAGTCATCTAGTAACGCTATGCCTTGTAGCTATGTACCTATGTGTTCGTGTCAAGGGGAAAATGACAGGATTGGCCAGAAATGGCAAACCCATCCAAAAAGATCCATATAAAATCATAACAAAACAATCCCTTTAACTCCCTTATTGCTTGTATTCGATACGTTGATTGAATCTTCGCAGTTTCCTTTATGTTTTAAATATAACTAGAGTAGAAAATGCCTTAATTCATATTAGCCAGGCTATGTCATTCCTAATTGGGGTAAGTTGGAAGGCTGAAAGCAGTAGGAAGGATATTTATAGTTGATGGAACGTTATCAATAATAATAAATTATTTATTTATTTATCGTATAATATACGCCCTAAATGGGCTTTTACATATAAAGTTAGTTATAATAAACAGAAGCAAAACACATCACAGTAGGTTCAAAGATAATAAATCGAACAAATACAGGAATAGCATAGTGTAAGTACCATTCTAAGTAATAAGTTCAGAGGCGAAAAATCAAAACATACCTCATATTTACCGTTACTTATACTCTAGACACATATATTAATAATTATAGAGGATGTATACAATAATCGTTTGTTTGTATTTGTATTCAGAGCATTTGAAAACGTCTACTATATCTGATTATAATAAAACTGTGCATGCTTTTGCACTCTGCTAACATACTCTTAAGAGGATGTGCCGAGATAAAGAGAGAAATTCACAGCACGCAGTAAGGTGCTACGATACTCTAAAAAAATCAAAAATCTTTATCGGTCTTCTAAATTAAAGGTGAATGCTGTTAGCGAACTAATTAATTATAGTCAGTGGCGTTCACAGAGTTTTAAATCAGGGTAGAATTAATGGATACTAAAAAAAAAATTACTACAGACGTGGTAAGTTGTCGCTAAGACTGTCAAGCTGCTGGCTTTAGACGACGTTGGATGGGATTACCTGCAACATCAAATGTCCAAATAACCGCTTCACGTATGCATGTTACAAGCCAATTACTGGATTACATTAGTATTTTATTCGATCACACAATAGCATGAAAGAAAGAAAAACATAAAATGAACATTATTTCGTTAGTAAAGTTGTATTCATTAATGGCGATACCAACAGATGGCACCGATTGCAAAATTTGCGATTTGTACCGAAAGTCGCGACCTTTTTAAACACTAACACAACGAGTCTTTCTTTGAATGCGCATTGCGCACACATTTTCATTTCTTGTTTAGAATACAGTCAACATTCGAATATGACATTTGGGTGATTTTGAATATTTGTTCTTGGTTTTGACATGTTTCGTAGCTGGAGATTCGCGCGTATTTTTGGAAGTGCAGATTGATTTCTTGCAATAATTTTATCAATGTTAACATTATTCATTTTTCATTTGAGTAATGTAGGGTAGTCAGTGCTTATGTGCATGTATGGAATGCACGCCTGTGGTAGGTATAAAAATTGATACGAATTTTAAGATTCAATCGAAAATAAGCTTCTAATTTATTTTCTTTTCAAAAATATATTTAATTGAAACATTTTCCAAATAAGAATCACCTAAATCGCTGAACCTTTTTTGCTTGTTGTTAAAACGTGATCTTTAGAATGAAGTTCAACTGTATTTACATTTATGAACTAGTTCCTGTCGAAGATTGCTCTCTCGTACCTGGTAATATGTCATACAACTTGAAATCAACGCTCCCTGAGAAACATGGGGAAGAAATACATATTGAAATAAAAAAAAGTTCTCTACCGCTGTATCTAAAGTGAGAGTGAACGGGGATATTTCGTGACACTGCCTAGGCGAGATGGCTTAAGTGACAATCACATTAATAAAAATGAAATCCCAGTAAAAAATATATATATTATCTGAGACCTCACATGAGCGTCCCTGTCTGTAAGGAGTACATACAGGGGAACTATATGTCTACCTAGTTAGGCAACGTTGTGAGGCGGGTTAAGGAGGGGACTGTAGGAAGAGATTTGTTAATGCAGACCATGAAGACGCCCGGATTAAATATAGGAGGAAAGACAGATGCCGGTATCTCGTTTCTCATACGAGCCGACTTACACAAAAACGAGTCGGCGAAACGACCCGTTCTTTTGAAGCCAACATCAACTGAGTCGAGTATCACGTACGTTGTACGGTGCGGATGGGATCAAGCTACTTCGAGCCGGCTCCATTGAAATATTCGTAGAACAGACTCAGCATACCTGCATTGCGTTTGTGCATTAGAGGTCTGTTAAGGGGGAGAGGGGTGTCGGAGAGGAATTATTTATTATTTAGAAATATTGATAGTATTATTACGCAATACGATAAACATAATGTTTTTAAATAGAAAAATATTTTATAAATTTACATAGGCTTAGAGCATTTGTAAAATCTAATCAGAAATATTACTTTTTCTGACCGTCCTATTGTATGTTTTACAAAATATTTCAAATATGAATATGATTTTTAAAGGAGAGAAAAATATTTGTAATCCTTTCTTGTTACGTTTTTGTAAATAAACTTAACCGAAAATTTGTAATCCGCATTAAAAAAAAACATTAAAGTTACGTAGTATTTATGAAAAAATTAAACTACACACTGTTCTTTTTTTAAATTAATCTTATCGGCATGTTAAAGAAAAACCTTCACAGCATTTTTTAAGGATATCCAACTTTTTAAATGTTTTTGTAAAACATGCGTAGAACGGTCAGAAATGTGTAATATTTCTGATTTTATTTTGATAAATGCTAAGCCCATGCAAGTTAAACAAATAAATTAATTGATATTTTTCTCTTTAATAACACCATGCTTAAAGTACGGCAAAATAATATTATCATTATTTTGAATTAATAAATAATAACTCTCCGACGTCCCTCTCCCCGTTAACAATGGATTGTCAAACAGACGAATCGCCCTTTGGACAGAATCAAACAGGTTTATCAAGTATTTGGGAGCTCCAGCCCAGAGATCACTTTCAAATTCAACTGTTGGACGTACTTGATGTTTGAAACAAAAATAAATAAAATACTTCTTATACGTACTAGATATTTACTAAGCCTTTAATTTAAAAAAATATTTATATCATTCAGTTTGGAAGGGTATTTTGACCTGGAATCCAAAATTAAGTTTTGTATGAAACAGGCCCCGCAGCCGTTCCTCTTAAGATATAACACATTACGTTAAATAAAATACATAAAATTAATTATTATCACACAGGATTCAAATACTTGATTTTTAGAATTTGCAAGTTGATCAATGCCTAATTTATTGACCAGCTCGCAGTCTTTATCAGCAAGGCAATGAATTGTAGGAATTTTTAAATATGAACGATAATTAGTATTGAATTTATTTTTACAAATGAATTTATTTTTGCTTCGAGTTCGTTTACCAGGTAAATGAGTTCCAGCAATTCAGGGCTGTCATTTAGAGATTTTGAATAAAAGTAATAAGTCAGTTAGCACTCTCCTACCTGATAATTTAAGAAATCTAGTCTCGTAACGTAAGTTAATAAATTTGATAGGAATGTTCAATTTAAAATTTATGCGTCTTGTCTTAATAAACTGAATGTTACATGTTTTAAGCTCACCACGCATTTTGTAATATCGCAACCACCGAATGGATAATACAAGATGGAAGTGCCTTCCAAGACGTTTAAAAAGTTTTCCACTGAAGCCACTGACTTAATACATTTTGGTTCTAGCCCCGAAAAGCGAAATTTCATATCTACGATGAGACGAATTCACGTATTTGTATTTTTAAACTATTGTGTCTCCACAGCCTCGGTTTACAGCAAAAAGTGTAAACTAATAATTAAAATATAAATACGTCAATAAAATTTGCGATGAGGGGGGGTTGATATAAATCCGACAGCCACTTATGCTGCCATAAACAGCTGGTGCACGAATACCTTCGGTTATAAAATGAGTAATGTTTTTCACTATTCCGACCTTATGCGCCCGTTTAAAATTTACAACACGATTATGAGTGAGACGGATAGTAATTAGGTTGCTAACCCAATAACCAAATGTGCGCATCATGCATAAATTCGTTTTAGTACTGAGTGTGATAATTTTAGAGCTAGAAAGTATTAAACATAGGAAAGAAAAATACTACATATTAGAAAGAAAAATATTAAATATTAGAAAGAAAAATACTAAATATTAGAAAGAAAAATAATAAATATTATAATGAAAAATACTGAATATAAGAAAGAAAAATTCACAATATAAGATAGATAAATAATGCAGGTACTCGTAAATAAGGAATAAAACAATACAGTGCACTTTTTTGGGTTTGTGCAAATAGTTAATTATCAATATGCACTTATCGATCTGAGTTATATCACATTTACAAAATTTATAAGAAATATTTTGTGTACATCACTGTTTAATATATAAATATTAACACGTTTCAGAAGTTAAGCTTCCCTCATCAGGAAACACGGTATTCTAAGAAAAAAATACTAGTTTGGGTAAATAATCAACATAGAAAAATAACATTGATATATATCACAAACATAAACAATAAGTAATTAATTAAGAATGCAAAAATAATTAATTTTTATTAGTATACTGTGTATCCTGATGATGGAAGCTTCGCTTCTGAAACATGTTGACATTTATATATTAAACAGTGTAGCGGTGTTAAACTAGATTGTGTGTAGTGGAATTATTTGCAAATTTTAGGTATATTATTATTATTTTTTTTAATTATAGTTTAGGAAATATTTAACGTCATTTAAAAACGACTGTGGGGTAAATAATTAATTATTATGAAGGCAAGTGAAACATTTTTGTTGCCGTATAAACTTTTATTATTTACATATTCATTAAGAACTTTCGGGACGATAAAAACATATATAATATATACTTTTTGTTTAGAATTTGCTTGTAATATGTAAGAATGTACATTATTCTTGAAATACAAATAATAATACAAATGAAATAACAAAATAAATACATTGTGTGTTTTATGGTAGTAGAGAAGTCGAATCACAGAATTCCAAAAAGAGCGAACATGGGTTTTGGTTTATGATATAAAGTGTGTACACAGCGCATCCAACCCAACGAAAAAAAATAGGGATGCCAGTTAAAGATCACTAAATGATTTTAAAAAAGCCGCAAATTAATAGGGTTCGTACTTAATATGTAAATAATTCTCAATTTTGTGTATTTTTAAAATTACTCAGGGTGAGAAAGGGTTAATAAATTCATCATATTTCGTCATCTCCTGACGTACTTGTTTATTCCACCCGTTTCTTTTATTATCTGCATTTTTCTCAAATAACCTGAATTTTTTTAATATTCTTAGGTAAATTAAAAGAGTAGGGTGATTTAATAAAAAAATCAAGCGATTAAATAATTTACAAAACTCCGATTTATATTCGGAATTAGACTTTCAGACGTAAATCCTGATTTTCTAAAACAGCCCTATATGAGGGTGATGTACATCACCCTGGAACGTGCCACAAAATACGCTAGGTGTAATTGTGGCCGGACTTCGAATCCGCGATCTCAAGATGCACAGCCAAATATCTTAACTGCTCGGTCATGTATGTCACCAGGTTGTTTAAACTACGTAAACTTCACCGTATGACTAATTCTATCTAAGAATGATGATAAAGATGGTGAGTTGTGAGCCGCTAAAATGATTTAAATAATCGTGTGTTATTTTTATTGCGTTATGCTATCTATAGTGAAGCACACCAGAAGAGTACCTAGTGTATTTTTATTTTAAAAAAATATTTCCTTCCGTAACAGCCTAACGGACGTATTAGGCACATTATTAATGTAATTGGTGTGAACCTAAAAATACGCGTATATCCAAATATTATGCGTAGGTATTATAATGATTTTTCGACACTCTTCCACGCCACTGGAGCGCAACATTTTCAGACGTATTTACGTATGTGCAAAAGTTGTTTTTTTTAATTTTATTTTTTTATTTCCACGATTTATTATTCTGGGTCAGTGGCGCCGGCGTATCTCCCAAGTTATTTGTGCTAGTTATTCGAAGTGCGTATGCACGCAGGATGGAAAAATAACGTGACTGACAAAATAAAGTAGAACAAAATGGTGGGCGCAGCGATCGTTTAAATCAAGGATTCCTAACGTGGGAGATATCGCCCCTCTCAAGGGGCGTTGGAGAGATCCTAGGGGGCGGTGGTGACCTTAAGGGAAAATGGGGAGGCGGTGAAGGCATGAGGGGGCGATGGCGGGCTGAAAAGGGAGGCGAGGGCAACATTTTTTTTCCTTATGAATTCAAATTTACCTTAGGTACATCGTTGAAAGAGTGATGCAAAAAATGAACCATTTAATTATTCTATTGATTTACAGATGGATTAATAGTTTTTTTTGTCTTTTTCTTTACGGTGTTATAACACATAAACAGGTTTATCAGAACCTGTTGTCAGGTGAACAATAATGTGCTATAACATAATATGTAAAAAAAAATTAATATAATTATTTATCAAGAGCAAAAAGGTATCATAATGGAGAACAGGGGTGATGAAAACATCGTGTTGTAGTATAGAGCGAGCACAGAAATGGAAGTTATTGTCCCTCAGACACAGTGATATATATTGTCAAAATATAATCCACAAATGGGCGGTGAGAAAAATAAGATTGCGAATCCCTGGTTTAAATGGTTTTCAATGGTAACACCAAGATGGCTGAAAGTAAAATAATATTACTTTAAAAAAGCAGTAGGGTTCAAGTGAATATTTTTCACATCAAGAGTCTTCAGAAATTGGTAATTTCTAAGAAGTGGTAATCATATTCATATATATTTTCAATTAAGCGCTCAATATTACCTTTTTTAAAATAAATGAGTATATTACGTTAAGAAATTTTAATTTTAGTCATTTTTCCCGGGGCCCCTACCCTGACGCCGGATCTTAAAGCGCCCCTCCGTTGCTTATCCGCGAAGATTGCGAAGTAATTGCGACATTATTTGTATGTTCATTGTGGCTCCAAGCTTGAACTTTCTTTGTATTCACAATTCAATTCAATTGTGTGTTATTATTTTTGTAGATGTAATTATTTGATCCAAAAACTAACGTTCCATGAGTGAATCCCCGCAAAATTTCAAGTACTGGTAGAGATGCAATAGGTAATCAAAAAAAAAAAAAACTTCTGCACTTGTTCAGATTTTGAAACTATCCGAAATATGTAGTACTGAACCCCCCGAGGATTATTTTAAGGGATGGACCTAGGGGTTGATATGTAGGAAAGAATGGAAGTCACAGACGTAATAGATGCTCTCGAACAGAAGTTCAGATCTGCAGTGCACAACACAAAATCCACTTTACTCCACTGCCGTTTCAATAGATGCAGTTCGGAATGTATAAGTGAAAGGAATGGATTTGTATGAACATTCATTCTTATAAGCTATGGTCTTCGGAAGCTCCATACGAGTATATCCAACTACAAGTACACTACAGTGATGTTTACTCCCTACCTAATGTCATGCTTCAACGTTGTTTGCCGAAGGCACAAGGTTTATTGGTCGGAGATATTTTTGGCTGCCTTCAACAAGGTTCGCGGTTGCAGCTGCAATTAAACTGTCAAAAGGCGTAACTGAAAACGAGTCATATTATTTTTTAATTGCTAATTTTATAACTATAACAGGGTTCACACCCGCAGCGCGCTTAGTGATTTTTTTACAAAATGGCACTGTCCAAAACGTCTAAATATAAATAAAGAAAAATGGTATTCACGTTCGTAGAAATAAATAAATAATTGTGGATTACCTCATAATTTCGTTAAAAAGCCGAAATAGTTGATTTCACTGTCAGTTTTAAATATCTTTCGTTTTTTTTTATATGAATACCGCACAAGAGTCCCAACTGCTCCCAACCGTCTGGAGCCAGTGAGACTATGGCATTCCCGATTGGGGAATGTTGTGAGGCTGAAGGTATTGGGGAGGGGAAGGATAAGGGGAAGAGGGAGGTGGGGAAAATACCTGGCTATTCAGATCTGGTCACCAAACACGGCTAAAAGCCATTTCAAGCAACGTTTCAATTCTGAATGGTGGTCTTTCACCAGGCCGATACTGAGAGTATCTTTAACTCTGGAACGTGCGCAAATATACTATTTATTATTTTTAAACTTTTTATTTAATATATTATCTATTAATTTAATACTATAACCGTTGTTTATAGCAATCAGCTAAATTATATTTAATTATTTATTAAAATTATTTTTTAATAGGGGTACATTAAGTAACTAATCCACCAAGCATGTAATGAAAAGCTGATAATTTTTGAGCAAAAGGATGATTTGAAGTGTTACGCATAATGATGTCTGTGTAAGTATCTTTCGAAACATGTTGATATGGATATATTAATAATGTGGTGATCGCAAAGTAATTTTTAATTCATTTATTAATATTAATTGGTATTTAGGAATAATAAAAAAATTTAATCAGCTTGGTTGGGTGCAATGGACAAAACGCAATTGTATTATTACTAGTAAAATTGTCACCTCCATAATTAAGAATTCATTAGTTATGTTTACTAATTAGTTGTTAATTACATCATACATAATTATATATATATATTTCTATGTGTAATTATATTATAATTAAACATAGAAAAGAGTGTAAGAAGAATATATGACGTGAATGTGAATGGAAGAAGAAGCCAGGGACACCTGAGGAAGGCATGGCACGATCAAGTGAGTCAAATACTTCAGTCGGACCATGTCAGACGTCAGAATAATAGAAGATAATGTATGAGACGATGTTTGAATGTGAATGAAGCAAGAAGTGTATGCCAAGATCGAGTTGTTTGGCGGTCCGTTCTCTCTGCTTAAGCGGAGAAACCTGCGGAGAAACAGCGTGATGGTTAGTTAGTTATAAACATCATTTCAACGATACCTATCATCAAGCCTCTTCCGCCAATTTTTTGCTTACATGCTACATTTATTATTGCATTTTCCACAAACGATAATATATTAACAGAATACAACAAAAAAAACGTAGAAATTCATGATAAATCTACGAAGTCTATGATTTCTTTATAGGTACTCAGACTAGTCTTCAAAAGATGGATCACATATTTGTACTGACAGAATCTAATCGTATTGTAGTAATAGTTCCCCACTTACGTCAAGAGTTTATTGTTCCAAACTAGCAGAAATGCTACAAATGTTTTGTTTATATTATATGATTATTAAAAAGGAATTCTAACTGCCCGGAGACAGAAGGACTGTGGCACACCCAAATGGGAATATTGTGAGGCGGAATAATATTGGGGAAGGAAAGGAGAACGTAGAAGTGGACGGTTGGGAAGTTCCCAGCAATACAGATCTAGTTACTAAACATATCTAATCCCATGTCAAGCAACATTTCAATGTTATTCGATGGCATTGAATATATTTATAAAAAAAACGACATTATACCTAATGATGTCATTAAAATAAGTCTGATTGTTTCATGTTCTTTTGTTAAAATATTTTAAACTGATTGTAGGTAAACTTTCTTTTTCATTATTTTTTAAACTATGAACTAACAACATATTTTTTTTTTAAACTAAAAATCCAACCATCGCGTAATTTCTCCAGAGGGGTAGGTAGAGATGATGGGTAACACCACACTCTTTTCATAGATCGATAGTTTATTTAGATTAAAATTCTACAACATTTTGATTTTAAATACATTATATTTTTGAAAGTCGTGTCACACATAATATTACTTTAATGGAATTAATCCATAAAGTTGTTGTATTAAATAACAAGACACTTTGTTTTTAATCCACTTTTATTTTTTATTTGTCGACTAGTTTCGATTCTGCCGATTCGTCTTCAGGCCATAGAACATACTAATTAAATAACAGGAGTGTGATGTATATATAGGGTAAACATTGGAAAAGAGAGAAACAATATTAAGAGGGAGACAACAATATAACAATAAAAACATACGATGCCAAATACCTAATTCCATGTACAATGGGAAAAACCATGAAAGACAAATAAGGTAACAGAACGTCAATTACGGTTGTGGCTTGTTTGAGCGGAGGGAGAGTTGGAGGGGAAAGGAAATAGGTCTAAAATGGGACTATACGTTAATTTTTTTTGGTTATTCAGTAGATGGCTATTATTATTTTTTACTGATTTTTTTTTATTTCAAGGGCTTCTAAGTTGTTTAGCCGTAGGCCTATTCCATTTTTGTGTAGAATATTTATTCCCGTAGTTTTTTAGATACAGTTTTTTTTAGATAAAAATATTTAGTTAAAGTTGTTCCCTACTTGCGACGCTAGCTTGGGACGTGTAGTGACTACTTTGTCAAGTAGTCCATTTCGTTTCGTGGTAATATAAAATAATCTATTTTCTGAATATAATAACATACGTATAGTACACCTTACATTATTTAATATAAAAAAAATTGATAATTTAAAGATTTAAAAAAATAAAAATTTATATAGTCAAATTAAAAATTCAATACAATACAATACAGTGCAATATAAAAACAGAAAAAATTAAACAAGTCACCAATAAATCATTTTAAATAAATTTAAGAATAGACTAAATAGGTTTGTTTTTTAGTTGGGGGTGTAACTTATTATAAATGAAAGAACTAAGGATAATATGCGATCTTTTTCTGAATACATCTCTTGGAATATGCTCTTCGCTTTGCTCAAATTCACGCATCGTTTTATACACACTCTTCTGTTATTTCCTCGACTATTGACATAACTTAAATATTTTATTCACCTGGTCATACTACGTGTTTCTCGAACATCTCCGAATTCTTCTTTCATTCACATTAGCGTTGTACGAGTATATTCTCCTAACACTCCTCTGTTAGTTAATCCGTAACTGAATTTAATTTTAAGACAACATGTATTTATATCAATTAATTTCGTATACATTTTTAAAATGCCTGTTATAATTGGAAGGTAATGTTACCAAACCTAAGATATTTACGAATATTTAAAAAAAAATAACAGTCTCAAAATTTAAGCCATTTGTAAAGAGGATTTAATGTAAAACCTAAAACGCTTAGGACGACGAAACCATTTTTTACAATATGTAGGACCCTCCTAGTACGTGACCCACATATTTATTTTAAAGTGGAATTTCGGGAAATAATGTAATATACCTATTTAATAAATCGTTAATTTTTGCTACCGCTAGGTTATTGTCTCACACACTGTACTGACTTTGAATTCCTAATCGTATTAGTTTTTAATAATATTATACGATCGAAACGAAATTTCGATGGAATCTTACCTTTTAGAGGCCCTTGCACGAAAGCCCAACATCGACACGATAAAAGTTTTTATCATAAATATTGAGCATTTCTGAGCATGACCCTAGATCGCTATTAGCCCTGTTCGTACACCACGCTCCTAGCGGTCGAGACAGTTCCCAAAAAGCAAAAAAATTTTTAAGGGCTCAAATGGGCGATTGAAATTAATTGTGGCGGTAACAATACGTCGGAGCTTTGCATTAATGTTCAACTATTGCTTGATACTTGCCTGTATCATGCGTCTATGCCTAGCGGAATCAGGACGGAGCAAATGAACACATTGACTAAAATCGGCTTAATTTGGCGTGGCACGTCAGTCCCTAGATAAGCTTGTCTACATTGCGGTCTCTGTGGTTGAGTGGTTATGATCTATGGCTGCGAATTCGGAGGTCGCGGGATCAAATCCCAGCGAGCGCAAGTAAATTTTATTTTGATTAAATTGTGTTATTTCACAATTTATTACTTAAAAACAATATGTAGTATATTTGCGGTAAGTTCCAAATTGGTAGATACTGTCAGTATCGTTCCGGTGAAAGACCACCATTCAGAATCGAAACGTTGCTTGAAATGGCTTTAGTCGTATTTTGTCACCAGAATAGCCAGGTACCCGCCTTCTTCCCTTGTGTCTCCACTATGAAAGATCTTGGAATCGTGTTTGATAGTAGGTTGACATTTCATACTCATATTGAAGTCACGTTTTGTACTACGTACTACAAGGAATTTTAAAGACATCCGGGTACTCAAAATATTATATAACTTATTAGTAAGGAGTAGGCTTGAGTGTGGGTCGGTGGTTTGGACCCCATGTCAGGTGAAGTATTCCCTCATGTTGGAGAGAGTTCAGAAGAATTTTTTGAGATTTCTCTATCTGAGAGAGTATGGCTACTACCCGTGGCTCTATCCTACCGACTTTCTCTTAGGTATGCTCGGAATGAACCATCTGTGGGTCAGAAGGGATGTACACATTGTTACACATTTCTTCAGACTGATTCGCGAATGGTTCGAAAACTCGTCTATCATGGAGAGCATTCATTTCTATATTCCCGATCGTTGTCTCCGTCACCGGAAACAAAGACTGTTTTATCTCCCGGCCTGCAGGACCTACTTGCCAATGGTAATGCCGGTGGGGAGGGCAATTTTACTGTTAAATAGAATCACTTCGGATATCGACATATTTAGCATCAATGAAGCTGCATTTAAACACAAAGCATTGTTGCTACTTGTATAATACCAGTATGGACGGCCTCCATGGACGAGGGGTAAGGCTCTCGACTACAAATCCGAATGTCGCGGGTTCAAATCCCGGCGTGCGCAAGTAAAATTTATTTAATTAGTTTGTGATGTTTCACATTTAATTCATTTAAAATTACTGTATAATATATTTGCGTACGTTCCAGAGTGGAAGATACTGTCAGTATCGCCCTGGTGAAAGACCACCATTCAGAATTGAAACGTTGCTTGAAATGGCTTTTAGCCGTGTTTGGTGACCAGATCTGAATAGCCAGGTATTTTCCCCACCTTCCTCTTCCCCTTCTCCTTCCTCTCCCCAATACCTCCAGCCTCACAACATTCGCAAATTGGGGATGCCATAGTCTCACTGACTCCAGATGGTTGGGAGCAGTTGGGAGTCTTGTGCGGTATTCATATTAAAAAAAAAAATGTGTTGTATGCAATTTACTGAGATTATGTATGTCTACTTAATTTTAATTTTATTATTTTTTATAAGTAATTATTTCCGATGTTGTACATCCTGTCTTATCTAATAAATCTTTAAAAAGCTTTAAAATGTTAATTTTTGAAAGGAATAAAGAATTGAATTGAATTGAAATTCCCCATCTCCTTCTCCTCCTCAATACTTAATAATAGCTTAAAAACATACCCCAATTGGGGATGCCATAGTCTCACTGGTTTCAGACGGTTGGGAGCAGTTGGGAGTCTTGTGCACATAAAAAATAAAAATAAAAGCGTCACACTAAAATCAACGTTATTGGCTTTTTTTACCGAATGGAGACAGATTTGAATCGGGAAAACGGAGTTTTTACAGTTATTCATTATTTTACAATTTATGCGACTTTTACCATTTTTCGAAACGCTTTCCCGCGAAATTCGCTATTTCGTACCAAAGAATAACAAATAACGCGAATAAAATAAGGTAGAAATACTACGTGTTCGAAATATTTTTAATTTTGACATGTTTGAACATCCATTAATTTATTTCGATGACACCGCGTTCTGTTTTCCTTTTTCAATTTTGGAAATAAAAATACTCCCTTTTTAAAGAACTTTTACGGTATTTTCAGAGGCATGCCATGGTTGAATAATATATCTATAGAAACAGCAAATTTTCACATGCGTCAGCTATCTATGTCACTGACTGTGAGATGACATTTATAGAGTTATTTATGCCATCATGTCATATGTCATATGTCATACGAGAATAATAACAAAAGAGTTGCGTGTGCAATGCGACTTGAACATGATATATGGGCGAACAATGAAAAGAAAGGTTTAATTCGTTACGTCATTACGTAAGTATCCGACCATGTATTTGGGGAAAAATCTCTTGTAAAAAATACAATGTTCAAACGGATTACCGAATTGTATTATTCATTTTATCATTTCTAATAAAAATTCTATATTTGGTTCTGATATCAACCCTGATTTATGGCAGTGAGGCATGGAACTGGCAAAGGAAGGATACAAGTAGACTGAATGCTACAGAAACTGAGGTGTATATTTGTCAAATATCCGGAAGGAAAGGAATCAACAGAAGAGTCTTTACGAGACGATATATGAATTTGAATGAAGCAAAGAGCCGACATTTTACAACTGTTCAAATGCACAAATACGCTCTTTCCAATGAAATTATTGATCGAATTTACCATAGATTTTTGTGGATTACGTTCCCCCCACAGAGAACTAGTTATAAACATGTCAACCGGGTGAGCAAACGTCACCGAAATGTCAAACATCATTATTAGTTTACGATATTTTATGCGATTCAAATATTTGTGACAAAAATTTGTTTCCGATTTCGAATGTCAAAACATGTTTTTTGTATGTTTTAAACAAAACTGAAGAGAACATAACTTATTTTACTTATTATAGCTACATTTTGTCTGGTTTTTTCACGGACGAGAAACGTCAAATGTCAAATGTACCAAACTAGCAATGTGCTTTGGCGGCATAACCAAAAATCAACACTTTATTTTAAACATATTTTTAACACACACGTTTGTAAAGTACAAAATTTTGGTTTATGTATTAGATTTTAAAACAAATAACATACGAGTATATTCATAATAAATACAATATTAACTCATTTATGTTAATTTTACTTTAACTTTGATGTATTGTCTTGAAATTTTACCATTTATATTTAAAAAAAACGAACAGTTATCGTATTTAAAACTGTTTTTTGGAACCCAAAACGTTATATATTTTGCATTAGCCACAGACGTTGAATCCACAAATTGTGTCTTGTTGGTAGGACGCTCTCTGGTTTAGTGATTCCCTTAGATATAAGGAGAAAAAAAAAACCACCATAAGATTTTTTAATATGGATGAGGGAATTTTATATATACGAGTATATATACCTATAAGTTCATCTCTCCCAAGTAATCAAAATCACAACATTATGACCCAGTTGTTTGAACACCATGACGGTTATGTTTGACGGATACGTAACAACGTCAAATGTGACGGCAGTTCGAACGCCTGGGCCTAACCATACACACAGGAATAGAAAATGGAAAAATAAACCTTTCCCACATTTGAATCGGTTCACTCGATCCACGGGAATCCACAAGGAAAACATTTAAAATTCACCCCTCAAATTACTCGTGCATACTAAAATGTATGTGTAGGTTGGGCCGACATCTGTATGTACAAATTTACATCGTCCATTTTCAGTCACAGAACATTCACAACTAAAAATCTTTCAATACATGCTGATATTGCTGATGGTTATCACCGGGTTCAATAAATCATAAATTTATTATGATATTATTTTATTACGCGACATTATATTCGGGTACATACATAGTAGAGTACATATCCAATACGGACAATGATTTTAAATCGTGTTTCATTCGGTTGTCGGGAAGTGTGGAGAGGGGTAGATAGAAGCGTAGCTTTGTCAAAATACTGGCAACATGCTACACCACCTCTAGCGGGCCGGGCTATAATAGGCTTCCAGACTGTATTGCTATTGTAATAAATATTTTATTTTCTTTGTAAACAATTTAGACAGTGTGCGAGCAGCGAAGCTTTAAATGTTAATACAATCCTAATAGAATATTTTAAATATATGTATATATATATACATGACTGAAAATGGAGTAAAATCATATGAAAGCTGCTTAAAATTTATTTTTTTAATTTTAGATTTCGATAATTTATTAAGAAATGATTTCACAGAAAATCTATTAAAATTTACGGAAAAAAAAAACAAAATTTGTCAACTCGCACCGCTAGGGGCACTACGCTGGTTAGCATGTTTCCACCTCAATGTATGGTAAATGTGAAGAGCTGGGTGTATTATTATATTTCTACAGTATTTGGTATTATGTATAGTGTTCGGTGCTTGCAAACTCGTGCTCACTCCCAAAGGCGTGCGACGTAAGAGCTAGACGAGTGCGAACGAGTATCAAGCAATAGTTGAACATTGATGGGACGGCCGGAATATATTATTATTGTCACAATTGATTTCATACATTTGATTTTGCCCTTTTGACTGCTTAATTATTTATTTTCTATTTGGGAAGGTACATTGTGAGGACACACCGCGCTTCTAGTATTCGAGGCAGTTCCCGATCAACAATATGTTTTTAGCTGTCCAAAAGGCAGACGGAATCAATTGTGACCATAATAATATTTTTGGCATTTGCATTAATATTATACTGTGATCAAAGGGTTAGTTGAAAATTGGACGACAGCGCTGTCTGTATCTCTTTGAGAAGAAGGTTTCTTTGAAGGCAAACGATTTGTATATTTAATAAGACGTTCGTAAAACCCGAGCTCAAGGTAAATAACTGAATTCCGCGACATCCTAAAAAAATTCCCGCCCTGCCCAGGGGAGTACAATGGGAGAACAAGGCTATTGAATATGCATGCGTGTTAGGTTACGTCTATGAACAATGGACAATAAAAGCGTATGTTTTGCCAACATCATATTCATAAGACTCTTGCTCCAATGTTCAAAATATCTACCTAGCAGTGCCGGGACAAGATATTTTGTCACTCGTTTTATAGCGCACCTGTAGATTTTCTTTGAAAATGCTTTCTGAATTGAAATCATTTAATTGAATTATATGAAAAGACGCTTTGTTTGAATCAACTTTTATTTTTGTATAGTTGATTAGTTTCGATTCAACTGACTCATCTTCAGTAATTAAAATATACTAATTAAATAACAGGAGTGGGCATCTATAAAGAAAGGTAAAAATGGGGAAAAGAGAGATATGGTATTAAGAGAGAGACAAAAATATAACAATAGAATATACAACACAATATACCTGATTATATAGACGATGGAAAAACCACGAAAAAAACAAAGAAAATAACAGAACGTCAAGTAAGGTGGTGGATTGTTTGTGGGGAGGGAAAGTTAGAGGGGAACGGAAATATGTCCAAAATTGAACTACAAGTTAAATTTTTTTGATTAATTAGTAGATGACTGTTATTAATTTTTAAAGATTTTTTTTAATTCCAAGGCTTCTAAGTTTTAAGTCTATTCATTTAAGTTTGCTTTACACTGGAATTGAATCTAAGTTCGTTATAGTGTGATACTTTTCCGTTCGTTGGTATTTTCTTTCATTAAATTTCTCTAAGCCTAGTTTATAAGAACTATTTGATCAGTTTTAATAGTTTATTGGTTTTTTGAGATTTTCAAGTAAAATGATTCGATTAATGTATATATATTTTTTTATAATATCACTGAAGTCATTTAGGCGTATCAATGGATTGCTTGGACTTATTACAGTCCGAAATGTTTCATTATTCAAAGCAAAGTTCTAACAAAAGTTGAGTATTGTGTTTAAGTGTCAATATTACGGAACTACTGGAAAAAGTTCTTAAACCAGGACTACTTATTCTCTTGCTACTTAATCTCTAACGTGCTTTTGTGCATAAAAAGATTAAAAAATATAGAAAAAATAAATGTATTGTAATTTTACCACATTTAAAACAGCGCACCATTCAAATTTGTTGAAAGAAATTCACCCGTCCGTATAGTTATACTATCTCAGATCATAGAATATACAGAGATATGCTGTGTTCCATTATTACTATTGGTTCAAGTGTCGCCTGTTTCATAACCAATACTACTGTACGATCACGCTTACGCGAAACTGCCCGCCCCTTTCCATACCTACACACCAATCACGTCAATTTGGTTGGCACTCATAGTGGAAAAAAAATTCTGTGCGTACACATTCCTACGAATGGAATAGAGCTTGCGCGATCACGAATCGGTATTGATGAGTAATAATCGATTTTTTTTATTTCAAGAATAACTTTTACTTAATTTTTTTTACTACCCCGCCGCTGTCCCGTTTCTGACATCCGCCCACCTCCCCGACTTTACAGACATATCCCATTTAGCTGGAATATTATATCACAAAACAATATTTACTTCAACAAATAGATGAAATATACTATTTGATGATGCGTTTTTGAAAGCCTCTCTGAAAATCAAACAGTCGATTGAAAAATCACCTTATTTCTTAGACGCATTTTAAGGAGGTTGACTACCACCAGGACAATCTTCCCCCTGCTGACTGTAGTTCGGAAATCACGTAAATTTTCACCTATCGTGCAATAAATCTTTGCCACGATTATAATTAACTAACTATCACTTTAGTTATTGTATACATTTTTTTATTAACTTTTTAACCATATACAATCCAAAAAAGTGTTCCTCTTTTTTATTTCTATGTATCGTGCAATAAAATTTTATGCATTATGCATTTTTATATTATGTATTGTGAAATTTTTTATCTTTTTCGAAATATTTTCATTCATTTTATTGACGGCAACCCGGGCGTTTATTGGAATAAAATTTGAAACATTTACGTGTACTTTACCCGTCTCACTAGACACTAGACGATGTCTGTTCTGAGACGGGTAAATAAGAGCACGTTGCTTTCATTGATTTTTTTTCACTATAATAATAATAAAAATAATAATAATTGGATGATTTGTATAGCGCCGTTTTTGTGAAAAATCACCCCAAGGGCGCTGTTCCGGCACTATGTCATGTATATCTATATATATAAAAATCAATGTAAGTTTGTTTGTTTGTCCTCGATTTTATCGAAAATTACTTGACCGGTTTCGCTGAAAATAACACAGTTTGTTCTTATTAGTGCGGAAAGGTTTTTAAAGTAGTTTGAATGAAATTCAATATGTAAAACTGTTGATATAACATTTTAAAATTAGTACAAAAAACATTGAACCCGCCATGTTTTATTTAGGTTAGCCCATAGATAAAACACTCGGTTAGCCACAGATTGCATATACAAAAGAAGAAGGTTTTTTTTGGGTAGAATATGGTTCAAAGAGTATGGGTTCAAAATGGAAAATACGAGTAGGTATGATTTAGATATATTTTGAAAAAATAAACGTTTGGAATGAAATAGAATATTCAAATGAATGTTTCTCTATTTGGAGATAGTTACTTTCGCTGTCAAATCAATTATGGCACCCAAAAGACAAGCAAGAATTCATAACTTTATTTTTAATAAAAAAACCCGAGTAAGGCCGGGTACACATCAGCTAGTATATAATATATCTTATGCACTTGTATATTATGTAACTATCATGTTATTATTATTAAAAAAAAATTTAAAGTTGTATTATCGGCAATTTATAGGTTTCTTCCTATTTTATTTTCTCCATGTCATGGCACTTATACATTATTATACATATATATCACATGCCACACACTTAAATACTTACTATTCATCGTGTTAATTTTTTTGTTATATACTAAATTAAATCCTTTATTTGCTTTCTGTATAATGCACCAAATTATGTAATATATAAAAAAAATGGAAGAAGACAATTAATAATGCATTAATAAATCACGCCGTTTCCCGGCAGGGGTAGGCAGATAAGATGGACCACCACACAACTCTGTCTCGGCACACACTCCTTGCTTGATTCGTACGCATATATCGTCTCACACATAGTCTTATGTTACTATAACTCTTAACATGATCAGACTCAAGTATTTGATTCGCTTGATCGTGCCATGTGTTCCTCGACTTTTTCTACCGTTAACTTCTGCGTCATGTATTTCTAGGATTATTTGTTGGGTCATTTTATATTTGTCTCTCATTAAGATAGACCAAGAGATGAAATGGTTTTTTTTAGCAGAAGATCAAATTTTCCCATTTTAAAAATATTCGCAGGCCGTAGGGGGTAGGGTACTTGACAGCTTGACTTGGTTAACTTAGCAGTCGGTGACGTCGCTGGTATAGAACAACATACAAACGTCTCAACTGTCCGAAGCCAGTTGGTATAACATTTTATAAACTAAGACATTCACTAGTACCTACCTGAAATGTCGCATTTCATAATAACTTTATTCCTTACATTACCTCCACCGAGGAGGCACTGAGGAAAACAATTTCCCTTCAGGGCTGATGTCATCTTTGAGTATGTTGTGTGGAGGTCATTTTTGGGAAAGGAAGATTCCAATGCGCCCAAGACCTGGGCAAACCGCACCCAACGAACCTGGACTCCCTGCTAAGTCACAAAACGTAGAGAACCACTTGGGGTGACCTATGGCAGAGGTGCTGGTTATCCAATGAATGGCGGGTACCCACCCACCTCCCAAATTAAATCATGGTAAATCTTTGGATGCTATATGAAGATTTATTTATAAATATATATTTCATAATTGTTACCCTTTTGTATATAGTAAAATGGTAAGCAAAGAATAAAGCAATCAAAGAACATACAAAAAAGCGCCACAGGCGATTAATTTTCCAAGGTCATACCAACGAATGCTGTCAATTTTTATTTCAGATGAAACTATAAAGAACATGTATAAAAAATGGTTGGGCGGCTCAATAACAATATTGAAGAGAGATAAGTGTGTTGCGATACCCTTCCATAATTTTGCAAAATAGAATTGAAACCGTTAAATTCATTGAAGACAGATAAGTGTTTCGCAATACCCTTCCATATTTTTGCAAAACAGAATTGAAATCGTTAAATTCATTAAAGACAGATAAGTGTATCGCGATACTCTTCCATATTTTTTTCAAAACAGAATTGAAACCGTTAAATTCATTGAAGGCAGATAAGTGTGTTGCGATACCCTTCCATATTTTTGCAAAACAGAATTGAAACCGTTAATTTTTTTGATCATAGCACCAGGAGATTCGAGGGCTAATAAATAAGAAATAACAAAACCCACTTCCGTTACTTCCACGTTTTCAGGGACAACATTTGGTCGTGAACTCCTATAAAACGGAACCCATTAAAAATATGATTTATTAGGTGCCAAAGAACGCGCTTTATAAAGGCGAAGGCGAAGGAAACAAAATAATGGCCTAAATTTCATTCAAGCCAATAAATTAATGCTGGTGATTTATTTTATCTAGGCGAGACGCCGCATGGAATAGGATTACGGGCCGCGGTTTGTTCATCATTGTCGTTGAACAACCATGTAAATAAGTAGTATGACACATATGTTAAAACACCCTTTTTTCTACTCTTTCTGTGTGTTATATTTTGCTTTATGTTCCATTTCCATTATTTCTTTTTTATAATTTACCATCTCTATCAAGTGATAACTGATAACCAAACCAAAAACTATGCATCCTGTGAACATTTTTAACTAGATTTCACTTACGCACTTCCCAATTTTTATTTTATAAATACGATAATGTTAATACTCTGTAAATTTTTGAAAAATAGGAAATAAATGATAAAAGCTTTTTTTGATGCTTTGTTTTTTGTCTAGATTTGTTTATATTCAAAAATGAAAAATTTGTAAATTTATTATTTAATATTATGTAATATAAATTTATTATTTAATATTTTGCAATGTAAATTTATTATTTAATATTTTGTAATGCAAATTTATTATTTAATATTTTGTAATGTAAATTTATTATTTAATATTTTGTAATGTAAATTTATTATTTAATATTTTGCAATGTAAATTTATTATTTAATATTTTGTAATGCAAATTTATTATTTAATATTTTGTAATGTAAATTTATTATTTAATATTTTGTAATGTAAATTTATTATTTAATATTTTGTAATGTAAATTTATTGTTAAATATTTTGTGATGTAAATTTATTATGTATTGTTTTTTAAAAATTTATAATACAAATATATATTTTCAATTTTTTTTTAAATTTTACGTTAATCACTTACCTGCTTTTATCACTTATTGTTAATTTTTGTTTACGTTTGCAATTTGTCTATTCTTACGTTATCATTTTTCAACGTTTATTATTTGTATATTTTAAAATTATTTCTGAGTATACTGTGTATTCTGATGAGGGAAGGATTGCTTGCGAAACATATTGATATTTATATATTGAATAGTGGTTTAAATAAAACGTAACATTTTCCATTTCTTCAAAAGATGTAAAATTATTACATGGAGTCAAATTTATTAAATTAATATCGTTTACTCTGTTTAAAATTCTAATTTTTCTAACAGTATTTTAATAATATTTTTTTATTTATTTTTACATTTATACTTAATTACTTATTTTTAAAAAAAGGCTTTTTAGTTTGTTTTGCTTATTATTTGTCCATCTGGCATTATTTTTAGTACGTAAACAGTTTATCCTGAATCATGAAAATATTAAATACATTAGTTTAAACAATTTAACTCATTTTTTTTTAAACATTACCTATTCATTTTAAAGAAAATGAAAATATGAAACGATTTTGCATTTATTGAAGAAAGAAAAATAAATTAAATAAGTAATTAAATTAAATGGTTCGTCTATTCAAACACCTTTATGAGGTCGAGCTTTGGTTGCTAACCATGTCTAACCATTCCATACCTAGAACCTAGAAGCATCCTTTCTTATCACAATAAACAAACGATTTCCACGATTTTATTGACTGTGGCGTGGCTTTTTCATTGGCTTATATTTTTAAAGCGTGATGGGGATTTGAACGCACTCTACCCATTGAAACGAAAGCTGTTTACGCTCGACAAGAAAACAAATTTAAACCACTGACAAAGATAACAAAGGGACCACTGCTCGCAAGAAGTCGAGGGAAATTGGATTCCTTTATTTGATTTTACTTCTAAATATGAAGAAAAAAACAAACTTTTCATGTAAGCTTTGTTGTTGAGAAAATACATATATACATACATTATTTTTTTACCAAGCTTTCTACCGAGGAAAATATTCGTGTTGATTTTTACCCCGTAGAGGGGAATACTTCAAATCGATCCTGATTTCGATGAATTTACATTGAAATTTGTTCAAATATGCGAGAAGTTTTTTTTTGTCGAAACGCTGAAAAGTTAACAAGTATCGAGATATTCTATTCATTGTAGTATGAACTTATGGAAGCTTATGAACCTCGTTGTAATATAATATAGTATCATTAAATATAATATTAAAATATGAAACATGAAACAGAAAATAAAAAGGTGTCTCAGTAAGACAGAGGTCCTGGGTTCGATCCTCAGATGCGACCGTAAACTTTTTTTGTTGTCTTTTTCCGTTTAATATTTTATTTGATATTTGTTAATATTATCTTCAATGATTAAGTATCAGGATATCTACGATTCAATAAGTGGGAAGGCAGCAACAACGGTTTTAAGATCTGATTATAAATTTTTCCTCGCATCTATTAACTATATCGACGTGAGAGGATCATTTTAGCATTCTATCTACTGTTATTCCCATAAATTTGAGTTCAGGGGTGTTAGGAATTTTCGTACTTTTAAATAAATTTTGAATGAGGAGGATTTTGTGACGATTAGATACGGACTTGACTCTTTTAAGCTGAAAGTTCGAGGTCATTTACGGTGAGTCACGTGCAAAGGACGTCCGTGGCTTCATAAAGATAAATCGACTGCCAATTGGCCGTTTTTTGAAGATGAATTGGAAGAATTGTTATCCGCAAAATCTTTTTTTTACTTTGGGGGAATAATGACTTGTAGATCGAAAGAATATAGAGGAGGATACGCTGCCTTAGTGTAGACTTTTCCAACATTGTAACTCAAATATTTTTCTTTCTAAGAATAAATTAACAATGGGTTGAAAAAACACAGAGGGTAGACCGACGCCTACCAAAAGTTCTATTTATTGGAGCGGACATCATGTCAGAGACGCACATGATGAATAGACATAGATAAATGAATGTCAGTGATAATGAAGAACGGTTAGCTAACGAGTTGACAAATGCGTATTGTTCCCACACAGGCTTCGTGGGTTCCTCCTCTTCTAGCTAAGTCCTCCATAATTGCACAAGCAACATCTTCAGCCTATTTTTTTTAATGTCAGTACCGCACAAGAGTCAACTGCTCCCAACCGTCTGGAGCCAGTGAGACTATGGCATCCCCAATTGGGGTATGTTGTGGGTGTGAAGGTTGTGGGGAGGGGAAGGAGATGGAGAAGAGGAATGTGGGGAAGTACCTGGCTATTCAGATCAACTCGCCAAACACGCCTAAAGCCTAAAGCTTATAACGATGGTAGTGGGAGTTTTTCAAATATTGTCCGGATATTCGTAACCCCGGAATATTTGTTTTTTTGTCTTCTTAATGAGAGTTGAAGTTAATCAAATTTTATATTGTTATTATTAAGTTTTTCAAGTATTTTAGTTTAACTTTATTTATGCTTGCAGAACTTAATAATAATATTATTAAATTTGTTTCACTTCAAATTTTATTAAGAAAAAAAAAAAAAATATTCCGGGGTTACAAATTTCCGGACAATATGGATTAAATAGAGTTTTACCAATTGAACACAACAACACCTAATAATATATTAATTTCAAAAAATATATCCTATGGTAGGTTAAAGTTTTTTATATCTAGGAGCTGTTTGCTCTCGACAAAAAGTTAACCGGTTTTTTATTAATAATTATTACTGTTTACTTAAATGACGAAAAGTTTGCCGGTTATTTATTGATGGTTATTACTGTTTACTTAATTGACAAAAAGTCTACTGGTTATTTATTGATGATTATTACTATTTATTTAAATGACAAAATCTACCGGTTATTTATTGAAGATTATTACTGTTTACTGAAATGAAAAAAAAGTCTACCGGCTATTTATTGATTGCCGTTACTGTTTATTTAATTGACAAAATCTACAGGTTATTTATTGATGATTATTACTGTTTACTTAAATGACAAACTCTGCCGGTTACTTATTGATGATTATTACTGTTTACTTAAATAACAAACTCTGCCGGTTATTTATTGATGATTATTTCTGTTTACCTCAATGATACAAAGTATATCGGTTATTTATTGATGATTATTACTGTTTACTTACATGATAAAAATCTACCGGTTATTTATTGATGATTATTTCTGTTTACTTATATGGTATAAAGTCTACTGGTTGTTTATTGATGATTTTTACTGTTTACTTAAATGAAAAAAAAGTCTACCGGTTATTTATTGATGGTTATTAGTGTTTATTTAATAGACAAAATCTACCGGTTATTTATTGATGATTATTTCTGTTAACTCATATGATAAAAAGTCTACCGATTATTAATTGATGATTATTTCTGTTTATTTATATGATAAAAAGTCTACCGATTATTTATTGACGATTATTACTGCTTACTTTAATGATAAAAAGTGTACCGGTTATTTATTGATGATTATTACTTTTTACTCAAATTTGTTTTTATGTGTCGTCTTCTTTTATAAATCTGCTTAGCCCGTTGCTACAAAAGTACCCATTCTGGTCATGATCGGGTGAATTCAATGTCTATTTACCCAGCGGATGTGAAAAAAGCTTACCTTTTTACAGAATGTTATTACTTGCAGATTGCGTATTTAAAGGTTTATCTGAATCTCAAAGACCGCTCTTTTATACTTTACGACAATGGTTTAAGATCAATCTCAAAGCTTTCAAAATACCTCGTTTTATCGTTCAAAGAGTAGGCAAATCTTATTATCCGGGGTAATAAAATTTTCTCGGGAAATCCGAAAGAAAATTAGGAAGAATACTTTAATATCTTGTATCTGCACGACAAGTGCTAATAACAAAACTACCTAAGAAATTTATCGAAATGTCATATCAATAGATTCAGTAATTTGTCTCCTTGTAAAAAAGATTATTATTTTTCAATACCCATCGACTTTTTCTTAGATGCCAATTAATACTCAATCAGGTAAATGAAATAATAATATAATATAAATGCATAAATTTGTTTTGAACCACTTCAATTGAATATAATAATCTCCACCTGTTTCGGAAGTACCCTTCCCTCGTCAGGAATATGTGTTTAAAAACCCCTAATTACCGCTTCCTCTTTTGTCGGCTCCCACTTTAACACCTTAATATTCAAGTATATCCATCGTTATTTTATATCGTAGTTTAGTTTTAATTTATGGTATTCCTGACGAGGAAAGGGTACTTTCGAAACAGGTGGAGATTATTACATTGAATTAAAGTTGCTTAAACACAAATTAAATGCTTTTTACGAATATCAAATAATACTAAATTGTGTTTAAATTAATTAAAAAATATACTTAGTATTCACCACTTTATAAATATACATTGATATGTATATGTTTCGAAAGCGATGCTTTCATCATAAGGAAATAAAAAAAAAAAAAAAAAAAACAAAACAAAACATGTAGTTATCAATGAGTGAATACTAAGTATTTTTTAAATTCAAACTGAACACTAAGTTTATATAAATTCATTATTAAATGACGCCACAAAGTGAAAACAGATCGTTTGAAGAAATTATAAATTGTTTTTTTGAAATCACTTTTTAAATACATAAATATTTACCTGTTTCGAAACCAATGCTTAAATCTTGTCACTCCATTTCAAATACACTAGATGCCATGGATATAAACCTAAAACGGACAACGTGAAGAATTCCAAATATTGAGTGACAGTTCCCACTTCGTACTAAAATGGTGTTTTTAGTAATAATTTCATTAAATTGTACACGAAACTATTATATTAGTATAATTAAATATATTTATTACGTATTTGTGTTATTATTCGTTAACTAATCACACAATAATATAATGTTGTAAATTG
This sequence comes from Halesus radiatus, assembly GCA_022606495.2. Classification (NCBI taxonomy): domain Eukaryota; kingdom Metazoa; phylum Arthropoda; class Insecta; order Trichoptera; family Limnephilidae; genus Halesus; species Halesus radiatus. The sequence continues at coordinate 30,326 of JAHDVE020003835.1, read as the reverse complement.
AAGCTTAATTTTAAACTTTATCTCAGAAAAGTATTCTTATATTACATTGGATATTTAAATTGAAATTTATGTATTGAAAGTAAATAAGAATTCCGAAAGCGATGTTCTATAATTACTTAAATGCCTTATGCACGCGTAGGTACATATGATTTCAAGTTAACGTTTATAATGTTCAAAAAATTAGTACAAAATTTTAGATGTTGTTTGCTATTTCCTCTGGGAAATCTGAGCAACTTTAAAAATCATTTTCAATTTTTTATTATACAACGAGATACCCCAAAAAATTAATGTGTTTTCTAAATTTCACATTCTGTACATTTTTTCTACGTTTGGTGTAAAAAATGTATGAGGTAAGCCTTTTTCAACAGTTTGATATTGAAATATTTTTATTTTTAATTATCAACGTTTTCAATAATAAACAATTACTAGGTAATTTTATGTAGTTTATAAAACAGTATTTGTTTATGCTACATGTTAAATGCCATAGCACGGTTGAAATACCACGGAAATAACCACGGAAACATTCCGAATTCCATGAGAAATTTCAACGTCGCGTCGTAGGCACTTCTAAGCACACATATATATATCAACACCTTATTAATATATTTTTTTAAAATAATTTCTGTACAATTTTGATATATTCAGGTAAGGTTTTTTTTCATAGTCTTCATCACTATGAGATCCTGTGCTGAAGCGAATTAGGTTTTGAATAAGAGGGTTTTAGCGACTTCTATATTTCAACATTAAGGTTTTTTGTAGGGTATTTACAGTAACTGCTATAACGTCATTTTAAGAACACTAGTCAGTTCTTCTTCTGTTAATTCCTTAAACTAAGTTTTGCGGAACTTAATGAAATTATTGATTGAATTACTTTGTTTGATGGGAGTTCGTTGAATAATTTTATAGCTAAAAATTCAGTGCTTTTTGAGCTGTATTACACTTAGCTTGTCTAGTTGCTTTGCTCTGGTATTATGATAATGAGGAGTGATGTACCATTTTGTCCCTTTTGAGATGATGAACCAAAATATTTTTGGCGAAGATTTTTTGTATACTTCCGTAGTTGATGTCCTTATGGGGACCTTCAAAATGGTATTTATGATGTATTTCTGAGTTGTATTTAGTGGTTTTATGTAATTTGGTGCAGCTGAGCCCCATCCAATATTCCATATTCCAAATGAGAGTGGCAAAAAGCATAATATTCTTTACTTAGATTATTTTTTGTTTCGATATTCCGTAATTTTTTGAAGAAGTAAATGAGTTTTATTTATCCTAGCCGAATTTATCATCAATAAATGAATTAAAAAATGTACTTTGTATTCACCACTTTATTAATATATACACAGATATCTGGAATATATAGAATACTGAAAACAATAATGTCAAGTATGGACAACTGATAAAAAACTACCACACAATAATGGAAGAATAAACAAATTATAAACAAAAACAAAAATTTATTAAATTAGGTAAGTAATTAACCAAAAATTTTAATGAAAAATTATTATAAAACGTTGAATAACAAATTCGTATTAGAAATTAAAAGGTAAATTATTTTTATTACTAATTTTTTTTTTTTATATGATTACCTCACAAGAGTCCCAAACTGCTCCCAACCGTCTGGAGCCAGTGAGACTATGGCGTTCCCAATTGGGGAATGTTGTGAGGCTGAAGGTATTGGGGAGGGGAAGGAGAAGGGGGAGAGGAAGGTGATGAAAAGGGGAAATACCTGGCTATTCAGATCTGGTCACCAAACACGGCTAAAAGCCATTTCAAGCAACGTTTCAATTCTGAATGGTGGTCTTTCACCAGGGCGATACTGAGAGTATCTTCCACTCTGAGAGTATCTTCCACTCTAATATTAGTAAATGAAAATAAATTCAAGAGATGGCTATTATTAAAAATTATTTGATTTTTCATTAAATTTAATTCACTCTTAACGCTTTTTCTGATTTCTAAAATTTCGAATTTGTCTAACTGTAAACCTGTTACAACCTGTTAAATATTTTTAGCTTTGGTTATATGCGGTCAAGCGCAATGAGGTATTGGCTGGAGATTGTTTTTTACATTCATGTAATTTGAGTGTGTGCCCATTAATTGGTTGGCCTCTTTTGTATATTAAATATTTAGTTTCGATCACATTTCATGTGAGCGAGTTCCATTTTAACCAATTTTGAAATACACCTAAGCCTGAGGGATTGACACGCACCCTACACAACTTATAATCCTCAACCAACACCTCAAACATGTTGAATGCGCGTAGCACGATAAATAGTTCATTCATAATATAAACACACTGTTTAAAACCACTTTATTTTAACGAATTGGTCGACCGCTTTCGGGAGTACCGTTCCATAATCAGGACAATTTTGAAACTTTATATTTTTCTTAATTATGTATCTAATCTAATGTAAGTGATAGTTTTAATATTGTCCTGATGGTGGAAGGGTACTTCCGAAGCCGATTGATCAATGTGTTAAAATAAAGTTGTTTGAAACATTTTTTTGTTCATATTATAATAATGGCAAACAACAAAGTGAATGCTTTCTGCGAAAATAATTTATTAAATTCCCTCATATCTGTTCTAGTTTGAAATCGCAATGCGTATTTCGTAGAAGTGTTCGAGGTGTTTACAAATGCCGTATGATATTACGAATTCGTGGAGGGAATACCAATCTTATTTTATTTTCTTAATTGAAAATATCTCGGCTATAAAAACTGCCTGGGAACTAGAATCCTCCCGTGAAAATGCGAGAAAATCCCTTTTATTGCTATTTTGTAATTGAAAAGGGTACGTATCTCGGTGGAATCTTAGAGAAATCTTCAGATAAAACCACACCTCGGTAGGGAAAACAACCGGGACTCAGACGAAATAAAAAAAATGGATTAAGGGCGAATGGACCTTAAAAATATATTTACTTTTATTTTTTAGAAGTCCATTTTATTTTAACTTGTAATCCAGTTAGCTTTTAACCACAGGCATGAACAAAATAAAGGAGAGACCTTCACTAAAAAGTCTTTCTTCACTTTTCGTAAGATTTGACGTGAAAAATTATAAAATAAACAATTTATTGGAATGACTTATCGATTTCATAAACCTCACTGTAATATTTAATCGTTGATAAAAATAATATTAACAAATTTCAAATGAAACCGAAAAAGACACAGAAAATTAAATTTCTGAATCGATCAATCAAACAACCAACCCATCACAGCGTCCTCAATTCTGGTCTACTTTTTGCTGTCAGACAGCTCATATCATTGTGCGTGGTAATAATTAGGAGACCTTAAATTTGTGATGAAGGATTTGCATAATCGAAAACATTATAACTTTGTATACATCACCATTTAAGTTATTTTAATTTGATAAAAAAAAAATCTTTGTACAACATGTCCACTAGTTTCGACACTACCGTGTCACAGTATAAAGAAATATTGCAAAATAAAATATTTCTTTCTAATAAATCAGGAGCCCTATTCTGGTTCCTTTTAAGGAAAATTCCGTATCCTTTTCCTTAAGCTTAAAGACTTCTTGCTTATCTGCGGAATTCTGGACTCTTAATTCGTTCCTCTTAACAAATCGTTAACATATTGTTAAGAGGAACGGCTGCGCGGCCTGTTTCATACAAAACTTAATTTTGGATTTGAGGGCAAAATACTCACATAAACCTAATGATATTTTTTTCATCAAAAAGTATAGTAAATATCTAGTACGGATGAAAAGTAATTTATTTATTTTTGTTTTACGTTATGAAACATAGGCCCTTAAATGATTTGATTTTTTGCGATTTTAAATGCAGCTTTAACAATTATTTTAAAAAAAGTTTAACCCCGTCTACATTGCAAATATAATGAAATGTAAAATAAAAATAAATATTAAAAATATGTTAAAATAAGCATTATGATGGACTTTAAATTAAATTAATAACGAGCAATTTACGATGGAACACTAACTTGCCGCACGTAATTTAAAATATCGACCCAAAATAACTTTTTTATTTTTAAATATTTTGTTTTTATATTTTTATTTACGTAACCATATTTACATTGCAAATACGACAATTAAAAAAAAAAAACAATAAACCGGCAAATACTTTTCTAATTTGCCTCTACAATTATGAAAATTGATTTTTTTTCATGACATATACTTTATAATTTAAAAAAAAAAAAAATAAAATACTTCTCATCCGTGCTAGATATTTACTAAACCTTTAATTTAAAAAAATATATCATTCAGTTTCGATGGGTATTTTGGCCTAAAATCCAAAATTAAGTTATGAATGATAAGGAAATATTATTTTACGTATGATTTATTGTTGTCGTATAAGTTTCTTTTTTTTTAAATATATTTTTGTAGAAATATTTTTGAATAAGATTCTTCAGAAATATTTATGTTTTAAGTTTGTTACATATGTTTTTTTGTGTTTATTTTATATGGACATACACATATTTTGTAACCTTGTCTGTAAATTTTGAGTTTGAATAACAAGCTCCCGTTCGACAAACTACAAAAACGTAGTTTGTCAGGACTTTTTGAATTGTGTTTTTATTTTTTTATTTTGTAAGATGTAATAAAAAATAAAAAATGGATTATTTTTTACATTTTTAAATTATAATTAACGTTTTTTTATTGTATAATATTAATTATATACAGTGGGAACTTATACTCGCTAAGCCACTGCAAGTAGCTTGTCAGCAGTTTATTTTAACAATATTATATAATACAACAATAAATAACAATCATCATACTAATGTAGGGCAAAATTATTATATATAGGCGCATGTATGTTGTGATCAATGTACATAAGTTGAAAAAAAAGTCCAATTTTATAACACCGATTTAAATAATATTATAAAAATATCAATATCATAAAAAATATCAAAATTATAAAAGTACAAATATTATAAAAATATCAATATTATAAAAATATCAATATTATAAAAATATCAATATTATAAAAATATCAATATTTTAAAAAATATCAACATTTTAAACATCAACATTATAAAATTACCAATATTATAAAAATACAAATATTATAAAAATACCAACATTGTAAAAAATATCAATATAATAAAAATATCAACATTATAAAAACATCAATATTACAAAAATATAAATATAACGTAAATATCAGAAATATCAAAGCATCGGCAAGTATTAAATAAATTGAGAAATAAAAAATAAAAAATACATATATACATAAAACAGCAGTACAGATTGGTTACAATGAGGATAGACTTAAATATAATAGTAACACCGTAACAGTAAGTACACCAGATATCTAGGAGCTATACAACCAAGAAGTTCGTCATATTTGTTACCATCAATACACAAGGTTACTTTCCAAAAGCCAACACTTTAACATCAGTGAGAATTTCATCATAGGGCAATTGTTTTCAAATTCGTACGGAAATTTGTTAAATATAAATGGTACAATGTATTCAAGGGTTCGTTGATCATATGAATTATTTGTTACATTGTTAAATGATAATTAATATTGTTTGTTATATTCTTAAATTACAATTAACATTGTTTGTTACATTGTTTTTTACATTCTTAAATTACAATTAACATTGTTTGTTACATTCTTAAATTACAATTAACATTGTTTGTTACATTCTTAAATTACAATTAACATTGTTTGTTACATTCTAAAATTACAATTAACATTGTTTGTTACATTCTTAAATTACAATTAACATTGTTTGTTACATTGTTACAATATAATTAACATTGTTCATTACATTGTTAACTTATAATTAACATTGTTTGTTATATTGGTAACTTACTTAATAGTGAGTTTTCTCTTTTGTTAAAACTACGCAAATATTCTATAAATGATCGCTGACAGCTGTCATCCGAACGAACCGGAACCGCAGTTACGCAAGAAGTCTTTAAGTCTAAGGAAAAGTATAAGGAAGTTTCCTTAAAAATAACTAGAATAGACCTTCTGGTGTTTATGAAATATAATTCAGATGTTCCCATTTTTTTAAATATTGTGTTCCCCGATGATGACACGGGTATCGACGAAACTAGTTGGCGTTCGTAAAAATGATTTGTTTTCAATCAAATAAAAAGTGTTAGAAACTGATAGATCTGCAAAATGGTATTAGAATTTCAATACAAAGATAGGGAATGTTTCAGATTTCAAACCTTGTTTGCTGACAGAATACTAACATTTTGCCTTTCTTTGTTCCAGGTAAGAAACATTCCATAAATACCCTTCATCTGCTGTGTTCCCAGAATCTAACACCGGGCATTCCAACTTTACAGAAGAGTGGGGGCTTTATTGGTCTGGAATTCTGTCGCATGCCAGTCTATCAAAAAAAGTCAATCCGAAAAGTAACATGTGCGAGGGTAGGTACAAGCTTAGTACTTTCGGGTACCCACGTAAATTGTTTTTACGCGGAGACAAAACTTTAGTACAAGTATTAAGGTTTAATTATATCGGTCAATAAAGACATTAACGAAGGATGAATGAAGCGCATTCTTTTAACGGCCAATTTCCGAGTCAAACAAGACAATAGGTAAAAGAATCAAATTTGCTGCTCTGCTTTCCTGACATGAAAACCATTTTCCATAGTTTTCCGTATTTTAATATATGTATTTATTAATTTATATTTATTTACACACAATTTTTATAATAAAAGGGGAGTTACGGTGCAGGATCATGGCTTGACGTGTCGTGTCGGCTTCTTGGGTTTTTTTTGTGGATAACCGTGTTAGATTACGTCCAATCGGGCCAAAAATTTCTCATAATAAGAGGGGTATAATAATTTATGGTTGAAACTATAAATTACAATCACTTAATGAAAGAACTAAAATTATTAAAAATATCAGATAGAAGAATTGTCTCTGATTTAACTTTTATTTTCAAAATTGTAAATGGTTTTACAGACAACCCTGATATCGTCAGCTTAATTACATTTAATATTCCAACTAGAACTACCCGATGTAAAATTTTGTTTAACTGTAACAATAACTTCAGAACTGAGTCTTTCAAATATTCATTGGTACCTCGACTTCACACAGTAGGTAATACATATTCAGATATAATAGACATTTTCAACTGTTCTGAATACAAATACAAACAAATGATTATTACGTACATCCTGTATAATTATTAATATATTTATCTAGAGTACAAGTAACAGTGAATGTGAGGTATGTTTTTGATTTGTCGCCTCTGAAATTATTACTTAGAATGGTACTTACACTATGTTATTCCTGTATGTGTAAGATTTATTATGTTGGAACCTACTGTGATGTGTTTTGCACCTGTTTATTATAACTAACTTTATATGTAAAAGCCCATATAGGGCGTATATTATACAATAAATAAATAATACATATTTCAATTAATAGATTCAGTTTTCAATCTAGAGATTATTGTTTTGTTGTGTAATTTACCTCTGAGAGCAATGTGAACTAATAATATCATGATCGGACGAAAATCGTTAACGGAATAGTTTTAAGTGACACCAAATGTCCGTCTCTTTGCACACCCGCACCACAGGTAAGCGAGGGGTGAGGCCACTCGAGGGTTTAAAAAAAATCAAATTATTTATTTAGTTAAAAGAAATACATAATTATTTCGCTTTCTTCACTTAACATACATATTATATTAATTAACTACATACATATTATATTAATTAACTACATACATATTATATTAATTAACTACATACATATTATATTAATTAACTGCATACGTATTATATTAATTAACATACGTATAATATTAATTAACTACATACATATTATATTAATTAACTACATACATATTATATTAATTAACTACATACATATTATATTAATTAACTAAATACATATTATATTAATTAACTACATACGTATTATATTAATTAACATACGTATTATATTAACTAACTACATACATATTATATTAATTAACTACATACATATTATATTAATTAACTACATACACACATATATTATTCTTAACCTATTTTAATATTTATGTATAACTTAATATTAAATTATATTATTTATCTACCTTACACATTATTCCTATTATACATCGTTATTTTACTCACTTATTTTGAGATTAAATAGTTTTTTTTTAAATGTTTATATTTATTTATTTATTATAATTTAAACTCGATACTCCGTTTTCAGGCTATCGGTAAGGAGATTGTAAATATATATGTTCACCCACATGGCCTATGCTTCTTTTACCACTTAAATTTACCTAATTAATATACTTCTTAAGAGGAACGGCTGCGGTGTCTGTTTCATACATAACATAATTTTGTTTTTGACGCCAAAACGCCCATCCTAACTGAATGATTTTTTTTAAAATTAAAGGTTTAGTAAATAACTGGTACGGATGAGAAGTATTTTTTTTTTGTGTTTTAAATTATGAAGTACTCTTATATGCCATGAAAGAAAATCAATTTTCACAATTTTAGAGGCAACTTAGAAAGTTATTTGCGGGTTTATTGTATTAAAAAAAAACTATATACTCGTATGTCATGTAAATATGATTATGTAAATAAAAATATAAAAACAACATATTAAGAAAATAAAGGTATTTTTCGGGTCGATATTTTAAATTATGTACGGCAAATTTGTGTTCCATCGTAAATTGGTCGTTTTTAATTTAATTTAAAGTCCACCATAATGCTTATTTTAATATTTTTAAAATTTTACTGTTCATTATATTTTCAAATTAGACGGGGTTAAATTTTTTTTTCAATCACCATTAGCCCCCAAATGATTGTTAAAGGTGCCTCTAAAATCGCGAAAAATCAATTCCTTTAATGGCCTATATTTCATAATGTAAAACAAAAATATATAAAATACTTCTTATCCGTACTAGATATTTACTAAACCTTTAATTAAAAAAAATTGTTCTTCAGTTTGGATGGGTATTTTGGCCTCCAAACCAAAATTAAGTTTTGTATGAAACAGACCGCGCAACCGTTCCTCTTAACTGTATTCGTGTACAAATTATTATGTTATCTTGTGTAGTGTTCGTGTACTTGTGATGTTTTTATAAATGCTGTGTTCGTTTGTATATGTCCTTTTTGTATTTAGTAGATTAATAGGCATATATTATATTCGTACAGTTTTATGATTTTCAGCGAGTTCATTTCTTGCTTATAGTTTTTTTTGTGGGGTGTCTGGATTATAATTAAAAAGTTTTTTTAACTTTATTCTGTATTATTTGTAATTCGTTTAAGTATGTTTAGGGTATAGATGATGTGTCCATTAAGTAAGGTGCAAAGAGGAGTGATAATAAGAATGGGGCGTCAGGGTTTCTGGGGCGTAGAGAAATGACAACAAAACTGTTTCAGAGCTAGTGCGTTTATTGACTAAATTGTTACTGGGCATAAGACAATGTTAAGCTGGGGGAGCAGAGAGTGATGTAAACGCCACATACGAGCTTCCCTGTGTCATGCACTTATACCCGAAGATCGTTTTTGAGGTTATATTAAAATAAGAATTCGTGCGCAAATATACTACTATGTAATGTGTGTGTTTACCCATATTTCTATTGGGTAATTTAGGTGGGACTTTATCTTAATTTTATTATGATTAAATTATTGAACTTGTAAACCTCATTGTAATATTTAGCCACCGAAGAAGATAATATTAACAATTCTCTATGAAAATATGTAAAAGACCAATAAATCTCCTTCAATAATTAAAGTGTTAATATTACTACAAAGAAGTAGAGGCAACCACTCTCTAAATTCTTGTCGATATACAGGTGGCGCAAAACTACCGTTATGGTTTGGAATGAAATGGCTTAATCAAGCCGTTGTTGGTAGTCTATCGGCTTCAATTCTTGCACAAGCTGAACCTTATACGGGAACATGTGCAATGTCGCCAAAATCCTCTGAACGAACCTCCGCAATAGCCCTAGTTGTGCCGAACGTCTTCTCGTTGATGTTTCTGGACTGTCCTGCACACTATCCACTACACGTTGGATATTTTCTTCCGGGTGGACCGTAAGTGGTCTTACGGTACATGGAAGGTGTCTCACTGTACCGTGTTGTCGAAAATTTACAACCATGGGGTTTATTGTTGGTGCTGAAGGTCCAGTACGCACATTAAAAAACGACGATAAGCACGCTGTGTCAAAACAAATGACCGTTGATTTTCAAAATAAAATTCAACAATTGTTGATCGGTGTTCTGTTGTGTGGTGTTCCATTTCAAATTCCCCAAGTTTTCTTCACAAAATTCTGAAATAAAAATAAAAAATATAAATAAATTAAAAAAGTTATTAAACATACAAACCATAACGGTAGTTTTACACAATCCTGTAGTACCATTCGTAGTATCAAGTTTCAGTTGACGTTCGGTAAATCCTTTGTGAGAACTAGCATGACCTACCGAGAGGGTTCAGTCTATTAACCCAGTTATTCTAGCATTTGAGGTGGAATTAAAGACATTATTTTGAAACTTGACATGTACAATCTTCCTTTGGGTGTTTGAAAATGAACTCTGAAAATGTGGCTTCTTTCACCATATTTGTTTTCTCGACAAATATATGTAATTCCTCTACCCGTTTCTTTTATTTTAGAAAGTTGTGTAATACGTTATTTATTCAATTTATTGAAGCTTACAAACCAGTATTAACAAATCACAAATGAAATTAATAATGAGTTTCATATTTCCTTTGAGATTTGTTAATATTATCTTCAATGATTAATATTACCATGAAGTTATTCCAATTAATTGAATATACATTCTAGACTTGTGTAAAAGTGAACAGATGTACGATGCATAAATAAAATTGGGTAGGGATATCCGAGATACTGTTCAGATTGCAAATATATTCGAGTAGAATTTTGCAATCATAAAAAAAGCTAGCGCCAGTATGGAAATTTAATTGAGAATAGCAGTAATTTATTTTTTTTGGCGTAACTTATTGAAGCTTATAAAGCTCATTTAATATATTTTGAATCAAAATGATTTTTTTTTTATTAAAAAACCTTTGTAACTTTTTTCCAATTATTTATTTTCAACCGGTCTGGACAGTTTCAAAATTAGAAATAATATTTTGAATCATTGACGATAATATTAACAACTCTTACAATGAAACATGAAACCGAGGAAGCTGTAGCTCAGTGGTTTATAGCGCAGGGTCCCGGATAGACCATGAGTTACTGGGTTCGAGTCCCAGCTGCTACCGTTATCTTTTTCGTTTCTGTGTCTTTTCGGTTTCATGTTTCCTTCTAAGAGTTGTTCATTTTTTTTATATGAATACCGCACAAGAGTCCCAACTGCTCCCAACCGTCTGGAGCCAGTGAGACTATGGCATACCCAATTGTGGAATTTTGTGAGGCTGAAGGTATTGGGGAGCGGGAGGAGAAGAGGAAGGGGGAGATATAGAAATACCTCGCTATTCAGATCTGGTCACCAAACACGCAACGTTTCAATTCTGAATTGTGGTCTTTCACCAGGGCGATACTGAGAGTATCTTAAATCCGCGACCTTCGGATTCGTAGTCGAGAGCCTTACCCCTCGATCATGGAGGCCGTCGCTAATATTATCTTTAATGATTAATAAGCTTAATAATTCTTAAAAACGTACTTCAACGTTACCGATAAAATAAAAAGCTCATTAGCTCAGTGGTTAGAGTATTGTCCCGGTAAGACACAGATCTTAGGATCTTTTCCCAGACGATTATCAATGATCAAAGCCATTTTTTTGTTACATAAGTTACATTAAAAAAAATCGGATGTTTGAGCATTTGGGAGAATTCATTTATTTCATCGGTACATTTGTATCGCGGAAGCCCAACAATATTCTGTAAATGTTCATCGTAATTCTATAAAAAAATACAGATTCGAGAAGAAATCAAAATATTAGTACAATTTTTAAGGATATTGATAGCCGTCATGTGAAATAACATTACTGTTGGACGTTTCTTTAGTTCTATTCATATTGTTTACTTTTAATGTGTTTAATCGGCAACTTTTACAACGGTCGTAAAACCGAATCCAAACAAAGCATTAATGTTCTCAAAATATCATATTTGAAAAATAAATGCCGAAATGCCGGCTGATAATAATATTATGTCTAACGAGGGAAAGTTTATTTAAGTAACTGCCAGATCTGTTGATAATTTTTATATTATGAAGCAATTAAATTGCATAAACATCGCGAATTTTTCATCAACAGAGGCATTTCGTAAAGTTGTCTAAATTTTATATGAAAGAAAGATAGATATTTTTGATCTAATTAATAAGAAGTACTTTGTTTAAAGCACTGTTTTTAATATATAAAAATCTACACGTTTCAGAAGCAAAGCTTCCCTCATCAGGATAAAAAACTATTTTCTATTTTCACTATTTTCTTGATCTATTGAAAACTATTTCTGATGCTTTGTAATTAACTTACTAACTAACCATCACGCCGTTTCTCCGCAGCGGTAGGCAAAGAGGACGGACCGCAAAACAACACGATCTTGGCATTCACATTCTTACATCGTCTCATACATTCTCTTCTGTTATTCTGACTTCTGACATGGCCCGACTCAAGTATTTCATTCACTTGATCATGCCATGGCTTCCTAGGGCGTCCCCGAGTACTTCCATTCTCGTTCTCGTCATATATTCTCCTTACACTTCTGTTTTTTTTCATTCGCTCTACATGAAAAACCACTTAAGCGTCTCTTTCTTAATCTTATTTATTACGCTTAAATCAACCTTGCATTCTTTGCGAAGCTCAAGATTTTTGACACGATCATACATAGTTTTACCACACATTCGCCTCAGAGATCTCAGTTTTACAGCATTCGGTCTACTTTCATCCTTATTCTGCTAGTTCCATGCCTCACTGCCATACTTCAGAATTGGTATCAGCACTCCATTTCGGACTGCTAGCTTCGCTATATCTGGAAATGTCCTCATCATTGAAACCCGTCAGAGTCCAGATTCCAGCATAGAAGCAATATGGAGAAATGTATTGGCTCCATCAATATCAAGTACGATAATTTCCTAAGGTCTATTATGTTCTCTTTACATTTTCATTTGTATGAATACATATTATCTATGTTATTTGTACATACTTTATGGGATGTGTGGGACTGCACTAACCTCCACACATTCCGGAATAAATAAATATTTATTATTATTATTATTAAATAATATACGATACTTTGTGATGGAAAATGAAACTCTCTTCCAGTACGACAGTTAATAATAGAAAAATATAATGGATAGCCCTATAATACTTTAAAATGATTTAAACTTCGTAAGATTCTCACTTTCATAAGACACAAAACTTAAAAAGGGTGTATTACGCACTAGTCCACTTTTTTATATGAATACCGCACAAGAGTCCCAACTGCTCCCAACCGTCTGGAGCCAGTGAGACTATGGCATTCCCAATTGGGGAATGTTGTGAGGCTGAAGGTATTCTGGAGGGGAGAAGGGGAGAGGGAGGTGGGGAAATACCTGGCTATTCAGATCTGGTCACCAAACACGGCTAAAAGCCATTTCAAGCAACGTTTCAATTCTGAATGGTGGTCTTTCACCAGGGCGATACTGAGAGTATCTTGCACTATTTCCAACTATACGGAATTATTGGTTAGAGAGGATCAGGATATCTTTAAAAAAATATCCACATTCTGAACCAAAACGCTTTTTTTCGAATTACCAATAGCAGAAGATATCTACAGAAAAAACCCAAATTTTCCAAATCTGAAAATAAAATAGCATTAAAAAAATTGAAACATATTTATCAATAAGATTCCAATACTACAACAAAAATCAAAATTTAATACCAAGCATTTGCAATTTGGAATTAAACATTTTAATAATCTGCCATAAAGAAATTCAAAAATATATAAATTACAAAAAAATAAAGCGAGGCTTGAAACATTATGTGTATTTAAACATATGTAATTGACTATAGAAATAATTTTTATACAACTTCTCATCAGATTGTGTAATTACCTAAATGATTACTGCATTATCAAAGACTGATAGGGATATTGAAAGAAGGGTGAATGCAGGAAACTCCATTAACGGAGGACTGAACGCGGTTGGCGCAAACAAAAAGTTGTCCAAGGAAGCGAAGCCAGCAGTCCACAATGGAGTGCTGATACCAACCTTGATGTATGGCCTTGAGGCATGGAACTGGCAGAGGAAGGATGAAAGTAGACTGAATGCTGTAGAAATGAGATCTCTGAGACGAATGTGTGGTAAAACCATTTATGATCGAGTGAAAATGTTGAGATTCGTAAAGAATGCAAGGCTGATGTAAGCGTAGTGAGCAAGATTAAGAAAGGGACGCTTAGATGGTTTGGGTATGTAGAGCGAATGAACGAAGAAAGGAGTGTAAGGAGAATATATGACGCGAATGTGAATGGAAGAAGAGGCCGGGGACGCCCGAGGAAGACATGGCACGATCAAGTGAATCAAATACTCGAGTCGGCCATGTCAGAAGTCGGAATAACAGAAGAGAATGTATGAGGCGTTGTATGAATGTGAATGAAGCAAGAAGTGTATGCCAAGATCGAGTTTGGCGGTCCGTCCTCTCTGCCTACCCCTGCGGGGAAACGGCGTGATGGTTAGTTAGTTAGTTAGTTAGTTAGTTATTACTGCATTATTGAATTATCACTAATTCATTTTCTTAAATAACACCTTGTAACGAAAATATTATAATAACCAATACAGAATAGGAAGTAATATTTGTGCAGCGCCCCTGAGGTGATTTCTCACAAAAGCGGCGCTATAGAAATGGTCCAATTATTATTATTATTATTATTAGTTGAAAGCGCGAAGTGTAGGTCCCATCAAGCCAAATCGCTTTTTTAGTGAGGTACAGTGACAAACCGTGAAACTTATTTTATATATTCAATCATGTTTTTCTTATAAAAAAAGTTATGCATTTATGCGAATTAAAAAAAAAAACAATTTTTTATTGTTTTGTAATCGAGGTAATTTATTGTAAAAATCTTTTTTTTGTGATGTGAAATGTTTTTTTTTTTCAAATTCGGGATTCAAGCATAAACCCAAATTCATTTGAATGTTCCGTAATTTATTCCAAAATCGGTTTTCCCATAGTAATGAAAAAAATTAATTTGATTTCAATAAATTTCTGCATTATTTGATCAAACTGTACCTTTAAAGTTCCCGGTGTAAACTTAACCCATTAAACGAGGTGATATAATATATTACCTGTGGAGGTTGCGTTCTCTACAATTGCCGGAATTCAAGAGTCTATTTTTGGTATCAAAATAACCGGGAAATCTATCACAAACTCTGATATAATCAAGTTAATGTTGTGATTCTACTGCTAAGTATTTATTTGAAAACTAATGCACCCAATAGTGTTACGTGTGAACAATAGTGTTACGTGTGGCTATTCACCGTCCCACAAGTCACAAGCTACATGACTAAATTCCCGTCGTTAATCATTAGGTTAACTGCATAATTTGACAGCTGTTGTCAAAACTTTCATTGATAGTATAATCTATATATACGAGTGCATACATAAAAACCAATGTAAGTTTATAACTTTGTTTGTTTGTCATCGATGTTCTCGAAAACCACTGCACCAGTTTCGCTGAAAATAGCACAGTTTGTTTTTATTATTGCCAGGAAGGTTTAGAAAGTAGTTTCAATGAAATCCAATATGTAGAACTGTTGCTATAACGTTTTAAAATTGGTATGAAAAACATTTAAACCGTCATGTTTTATTTAGGTTAGCCCATAGATATAACACTCTGGTTTGCCACACATTGCATATTCAAAAGAAGATTTTTTGGGTAGAATATTTTCATAATGGAAAACACGAGTAGGTACGTACTTAGGAACTTTATTATTTAGATATGTTTTGAAAAAAATAAACGTTTGGAATGAAATAAAATATTCGAATGAACGTTTCTTTATTTGGAGATAGTTACTATCGCTGTCAAATCAATTATGGCACCCTAATGACAAGCAAGAATACACAATTTCATAACTTTATTCCAAAAATAAAATCCCGAGCAAGGCCGGGTACAGCTAGTATAAGATAATTTTTACTTTTTGAAAAGCTTAAGTCACACGTTATTTTCCAAGAGAGCGTGATCAGTTAAAAAAAATCGTGTGAAATAAAATCACTATCCTCTTTTACGAAAGTACTACCGTGATATATTTTTTTTGTTATTTTGTGGAGAAATAGTGTACAAAATATCACAATGGTCCGGCGTGTGACTTTAGAAAAAAAGTAGATATAACGAGCAATTTGGTAAAAAGCCTACATTTTGCAAAGGGGTGTCAAAAATGTGTCCAATTTTCTGTACACAGTAAAATGAAATATTTTTTTGATGAACCTGCCTTTATCAATTTTGAAATATTAGGGCATTGAAACAATCACATTTATTAAAATGAATTTCTACCCCTATATTTACACTCACAGTCTTCGCTCTCCTGAAATTATGTGATTGTTTGAAACAGTTGCATAATCATCAGAGTTCAGAGCTCAAACATAACACAGAAATAATATTAGGGTTTTATTACTCGCGGAACAACAAGTTGTGGAAGAACTCAGTAAAGATGTTTCACTCCACCGTACCGTGTAGTACGTCTCACTTCTTAAAGTTATACTAAAAGGATCCCAAGTGTTGCTAAGGGTTCTAAGGAAATTGAGCGTACGTATCTTTTACATTGGGGCTACATCTTGGGAAAAGTCTTGGTGTTTTCTCTTATGATTATGCATGTTCGTAGGTACTTCGTATAGGCGTCCGTTTACCTGCTGAGATATTTTCGAGGTTTTGTCAATATTATTCTCCATTTTTGAAATCTTGAATTTGAGATATGATATCGATGAAGATGACATAAATCGAACTGGTATCATTAGCTAAGTTGGTTAAGCGGTTGCCCCGGATAGGCGGAGGTCCCGGGTTCGAGTCCCAGATGCGACTGAAATCTTTTTATTTTCTGTCGTTTTTTTCCGTATTCATGTTTCATTTAGGTTATGTTAATATTATTTTCTACAATGATTAAATATTAAAATGAGGTTTTAAAATCTCAATAAAAATAATGAATAATTAAAAATGGAAAAATGTTGAATTAACACATTTTAGTTTTAATCTTTCAAAAGCTGGAAGTTTTAACTTTTTACGAGATTTCACTTTAACGTCACGTTAATAATGAAAATAAATCAGAATACAATTACCAGAACCATATTTGAAAGGCCATGTTTCTTAACCACAAACTACACATATCAAAAATACACTCGACAAAATACGGACTGAAATCATTGGAATACATTGCCTATATCGGCTATAAGAAGTTGCCCGAGGAATTGAGAAAGTGTGCGCTTCGGACAAATATCGAAATGATGTTCTGAAAACTTTTATTTTAAATGCTATTTGGTAAACCGTTTATTACAGTATTCAGTCGCGTGGATTTAGTACTATTAGTAAGTAAGTGAGTTAGTACTGTTCTCGTATTTTTAATGGTAGTTCACTGAACATTTGCTCTTTAGAGTAAACCGCCACTGGATATTGTAATAAAAATGACGTCATATTAAAATGGAGTTTTACAAATTAAACTTGAACACATTAAATAGGCATAGACATAGACATAACTAAATAGACATTTTTTTTTACACATTGAAAAAAAGTTGTGTGCTTAGAATAGTTGCGATAACGTAGAAACTTCAGAGAGAAAAAGATACGCGCATTTCTTGGCGCTATTTTCGGAAGCTCGCCGTGTTTGAAAGTGTCGCTACCCGAACAAACAGGTATTTGTGATATAGTTAAGATGTGCTAATATCAAAGTTTTTGCCATAACCGTGATTGCAACGAAACGGAGCAAGTTTGTAATGTCATTGGGTGTCACGGCACGCAGTACCATGTACCTGTATGCTATTTGGATCTTAATTTATAACCGGTGGAGACGTTTTCAATTTAAAGAAAGTACTCGGAGGCCCCATTATTGCGGACAGGGGACCGATAATAAGCTTTGACAAGAGTCTTTTCCGCGCTTTCGTTATTGCGTCGTTCCTTTCACACTTTATGGGGACAAGTTTGGTTTCAAGGAAGAGGAAGATTATCAACGGAATAGTAATGCAAAACAATGGGTGTTAAAATAAAATCAACCGAGAAAAGGCAGAAATGGTCAACAGGAAATTTATCCAATGCCTTTGAATCTATATATAAAAAATAATGTTTTTCTGTATGTCTTCGATTTTCTTGAAAATAACTAAACCGGTTTCGCTGAAAATAGCACTGTTTGTTCTTATTAGTGCCGGGAAGGTTGAGAGAGTAGTTTGATTTAAATCCAATATGTAAAACTGTTGCTATAACGTTTTAAAATTAGTATGAAAAACATTTAACCGCCATGTTGTATTGAGGTTAGCCCATAGATATACCACTCTGGTTAGCCATATATTACATATTCAAAAGAAGTAGGTTTGTTTGGGTAGAATATTTGCAAAATGGAAAACACAAGTAAGCATCTACTTAAGAACTTTATGATTTAGATTTATTTTGAAAAAATAAATGTTTCGAATGAAACAAAATTTTCAAATTATTGTTGCTTTGTTAAGAGATAGTTTTATTATATCTTTATTTATCACAACGCATTACTTTCGCTATCCAATCAATTATGGTACCCAAAAGAAGAGCAAGAATTCACAACTTTATAATTTTATTCCAAAAAAAACCCGAGCATTGCCGGGTACACATCAGCTAGTTATCAATAAATAATACGAGCACATTTTGTCTTTTACAAGCATTATTTTTAATTACATTAGAAAATTCTTGAAGTATTAGCTCTGTGCTCTTCTTTTCTGGAATCCATATTAATGGAAATTTATTAGTGTTACAAATACACATGTTTCTAGCATCTTTTCACTCTCGGGTAAAATTCTAAAGGATTTGTATTTTTCAATTACTACATTCACTGCCTTTACCACATTTGTAGTTGGGTCTGATGATGTTACATTTGAGATCTTCTGATATAATTAATTTCCTTCGCTAAAATCGTATTAATTGGTGGTGTTAAGATCGGTCCTAAAATGATATAATATTTTAAAAATCAGGAGCCATTAGTTAGCACAGTCGATCGATAAAACCCTGTATTGACTAAATCCGTCACATATGGTCATGAAGCGGCATTAGGAGGAACGGCTGCGTTTCCTGTTTCATACATAACATAATTTTGGATTTGAGGCCAAAATATCCATCCAAACTGAATGATATATTTGTTAAATTAAATATTGATTAAATTTCTAATACGGATGAGAAGTATTTTATTCATTTTTGTTTTAAATTATGAAGTATATGCCATGAAAAAAAATCATTTTCATAATTTTAGAGGCAACTTAGAAAATTATTTGCGTGTTTATTATTTGTTGTTATTTGTTTGTTTGTTTGTTTTTTTAAAAAAAAATTTAATCGTAATTGCTATGTAAATATGATTACGTAAATAAAAATATAAAAACAAAACATTAAAAAAAAAAACCCTTTTACGAGTCGATATTTTAAATTATGTACGGCAAATTTGTGTTCCAATGTAAATTGGTTGTTTTTAATATAATTTAAAGTTCACCATAATGCTTATTTTAATATTTTTATTTTATTATGTTTTGAAAGCAGATGGGATAAAACTTTATTTCAAATCACCGTTAGCCCCTAAATAATTGTTAAAGGTGCCTCTAAAATCGTGAAAAATCACTTCCTTTAATGGCCTATATTTCGTAATGTAAAACAAAAATAAATAAGTTACTTCTCATCCGTACTAGATATTTACTATACTTTTTGATGAAAAGAAAGATCGTTAAGTTTAGGTGAGTATTTTGACCTCAAAACCAAAATCAAGTTTAATAAATACTTGGTCACAATTACTCCTGTTCTTTTCTTCATGACAAACTATTTATTTCATCCCATGTGTGTTTTTGTTGTTGTAAATAATTTTTAAAATTTGTGTTGAATATTTTTAGTTTACGTGCGCTTATTAATTTTGTATCTTTCTTTCTAGTGCATTTATTTTTTCCCATTTTTTTTATAATGTGGGTATTTTAATTTGATATTTGGTAGTAAGTCAGCATTTATCCGTTTATTTATCGCATTATGTCTAGTCTGAGGTTTATTATATTTTATTGCAGTACTGCGAGAATGAACTGTTAGAAGATAAGTGGAACAGGAAAAAATGCTATTCTTTAGTGGAGGGATGCACAGACCGCGGTCCGCGACCGCATTTCACATAGTAAAAAACGTAAGACTGATTTAAAATCACTTTATTTGAACGAAATTTTTGAATTAATAACCACTTACGAAGAAAGGTTTGCCTATTTTTAAGTGGTCAAGCTCACATCAGGTTTATTTAATAACCCCTTGAAAAAGACGTTGAAAATGTGCCAGTTGCAGCTCAACAGGGGCTAATTGATCTACAACGTGATGACACTCTTCTTTAGAATTTAAAGATTACCTATTCTTGGTGGATACATTTTGTTCCGGTAAACCTCTATACATACGAGTTTTCATTTCAATTATCAATATAGACATTCACACATACAAACACACTTATACACTACACATAGTACACATGTAGTCCACAATGGAGTGCTGATACCAACCCTAATGTATGGCAGTGAAGAACGGAACTGGCAGAGGAAGGATGAAAGAAGACTGAATGATATAGAAATGAGATCTCTGAGACGAATGTGTGGTAAAACCACGTATGATCGTGTGAAAAATATTGAGATTCGTAAAGAATGCAAGCGTAGTGAGTAATATTAAGAAAGGGACGCTTAGATGGTTTGGGCATGTAGAGCGAATGAACGAAGAAAGTAAGAGTGTAAAGAGAATATATGAAACGGCGTGATGGTTAGTCAGTTAGTTAGTTAGTACACATGTTACCCGGTAAATACCGGTTTAAATCAGAAAACACATCGTTGGTACCTACTTTCTAAAGTTTTCAATGTAACAAATGTACTGTTTTGATTCTGTAATAAAATAAAAAAAAAGTGTAAAACACGAAACAGTCTGAGGGACGAAAACCTCGAATAAATTTTACATTTGTCCATTAATAAATTGTTATCAGTGAAAATACACAATAGTAATGTCTTTATTGTAATTAAGTTTAACTTATAACTAAAATACATGTATAATATAATAATGCAAGTTAACCATGGTTTATAAAGCAGATATATGAAAAGGAAAATAGAAAATAATATAATAACAGTAGGTAATATGTAAATAACAGAAATGCATTTTTTCACCTAACCCGCCTCACTAGGCACTGGGCTAGCCTGTGTTGAGGCAGTAATTTTGTATATTATTTTATAATACCTATGAATATACACTTATATTAAGATATGCTCTATAAATGGTTAAAACAATAACTTATTTGGGTGAGTGCACCGGTAAATGTTTTTACATCCAATTTTTTACATTGTGTTTGAAACTGGAAGAATGTTGAAAAGTCTTATCGCAAAGTACCTAAAATTCCGTTGCCCAAAAGTAGTATGAGTTACAGGTATTTGGAGTAAATCTTTGTTAGTATTTCTAGTAATACGAGCGTTCAGTCTTTTTTTCATAGTATTTATGTTGGTTTGTATAAAGATGGGTGAGGATTGTTTTAGCGTAAATCAGCCAAAACGTCAAATACTCCCATTACATGAAAGATTGAGTTAGAGTCTGTAATTAGAGATATCTTAAGCGTTATTTTTATAATCGTTTTCTGTGCCTTTATGATTGGGTCTCGTGCAGATGAAGTACCACCTCCCCATGCTATGATACCATACTGAATAATTGATTGACAGACCACAAAATAAATAAGTGTTTTAAACCGAGAAATTTTCGTATTGTTCTGAAAAAGTGCATGGTTTTTCTTATTTTATTTGCGATGATTTGAGTATGAAGATTCCATCTGAGGGTGGATCATTGGAAAAGAAGATAAACTTGGATGTATTCGGGTAGAACCTAGTAATCAACATAGAAATATACTAGCCAGATATGTACGGGAGGTAATTGAAGGTGATATTAACAGTTCTTAAATTGAAGTATGATATCGATCAAAAAGACCGAGAGGTTCTGGGTTCGAGTCCCAAATGCGACCGTTACCTTTATCTTATTTGTATCTTCTTTTTCATATTTCATTTAAAAAATATTCAAAAAATAATCTTAAATCGTCGAGGACGATAATATCAAAAATGTGAAATAGATAAAAAACGGCAAAAATAAAATGATAATAGTCTCAATCAGATCCTCTAGTCTTTCAAAAAGATGGCAGCCAAAAAATATGGGAAATAATTGAGGAAAATGTTGAGATCGAAAAAAAATGACCGAATGCAATTAGGTCTCAATAGATCAATTGGTAGAGATGTTGGTCCCAGTAAGACTAGAGGATCTGGGTTCGACTCCCAGATTCGACTGTTATCTTTCTACTTTCTGTGACTATATGTTTCCGTTTCATATTTTCATTACGGTTTCTTCAATGATTAAATAAAATAGAGTAACGATGTTCAAACACCACGTTTTGGTCATATAAGACGTCTACCTGGGGAGCTATTCCCGTTCTTTTTAAGGAAGATTCCTTAACTTTTTCCTCAGGGTTAAAGCCTTCTTACTTAACTGCGGTTCCGGTTCTGTCGAATGACAGATGTCAGCTGAATTCAGCGAACGACATTCATCAAACACGTCAATATTTGCGATGTTTTAACAAGAGAAAAACTCAATATTAAGTATGTTACCTATTACGTAATTATTTACTTTAAACATAATTAGCTAGTAAACATATATTGTTACTCTAAGATAGATGTTGACATTTTTGACAATTCAAGTCCAGTCGGCACAAATTCAAATGTCACTTTTAGAACTACAGACAAAAAAAGTCACTACTATCTAATGAGGTAGGTACCTTTATATAAAACGTGATTCTTCATTAGAAGGCATATTTATGATATTTAAAAATAAAATAAATATGTATTTAAATAAATTATAATATAATATAATTGTTTTTAAAAGTATTAGATAAAAATCTTATGTCACTCGAAGATATTTCATCAATTTGTGTTTTCAAATAATCTCTTGACAATCTATTTAGGATCTTTTTACTATGTCTCACCGGAATTCTGGAGTTAATCAAGAAGTCTTTAACCCTAAGGAAAAACGTAAGAAATTTTCCTTAAAAAGTATAGGAATAGCGCCCCAGGTTTGCCTTATAGTCGTGTATCCAAGTTTTCTTTTCTTGAGTTGTATTACCATTAATTACTCGGTATAATGACGCACCTTGCAATTACTATACACTAGCTGAAGTATCCGGCGTTGCCAGGGGTTATGGATGGTTTGGAGTAAATTTTTTTGAGGTTGTCATGTGTATCCCCTACCCCTACCCCTACCCCTGTCCCTACCCCTACCCCTACCCCTGTCCCTACCCCTACCCCTACCCCTACCCCTACCCCTACCCCTACCCCTACCCCTACCCCTACCCCTACCCCTACCCCTACCCCTACCCCTACCCCTACCCCTACCTCTATCCCTACCCCTACCCCTACCTCTACCCTACCCCCACCACTACCACTTTTTTTTTTTTTTTATATGAATACCTCACAAGAGTCCCAACTGCTCCCAACCGTCTGGAGCCAGTGAGACTATGACATTACCAATTGGGGAATGTTGTGAGGCTGAAGGTATTGGGGAGGGGAAGGAGAAGGGGAAGAGGAAGAGGAAGGTTGGGAATACCTGGCTATTCAGATCTGGTCACCAAACACGGCTAAAAGCCATTTCAAGCAACGTTTCAATTCTGAATGGTGGTCTTTCGCCAGGGCGATACTGAGAGTATCTTCCACTCTGGAACGTGCGCAAATATACTATATATTATTTTTAAATGAATTAATTGTGAAACAACACAAATTAATTAAATAAAATTACTTGCGCACGCCGGGATTTGAACCCGCGACCTTCGGATTCGTAGTCGAGAGCCTTACCCCTCGACCATGGAGGCCGTCGGCCGCCTACTACCCCTACCTCTACTACCACTACCTCCCCTACCCCACCCCACCCCTACTACCCCTACCTACCTCTACCCCTACCCCTACCCCTACCCCTACCCCTATCCCTACCCCTAACCCTACAACTAATCCTACCCCTAACCCTACCCCTAACCCTACCCCTAACCCTACCCCTAACATTACCCTCACCAACCAACGTTCCTCTTATTTTTAATGTTAAGTGGGCAAAATTTCATAAAGAAATGCCAACATACTGCTTTAAGGGGTAGGAAAGTGGGATGGGGGTTGTTTTCGAAATCTCATATAATCTCGTAGACAGAGACCTTCCTTTTGAAGCATGTAGATATCAGTGTATAATTATAAATTCATTTACCAACTGGAAATATTTACCACTGTTATTAATGAATTTGAATTTTTGGTGTCATCAAAGAAAGACTATTGAAATATCTCGAACAAAACAAAATTCTCACCTCAAAACAATACGGTTTCAGACGACGATCTAACACTAAATGCGCAGCTTTCGATTTCATATCAAATCTGCAGAAACATATTGACCATGGAGATTTTACAGCGGCAATATTTTTTGATCTAAAGAAGGCGTTGGACACGGTGGACCATAACGTATTGATCGAAAAACTGAAACATTTGGGTATTGCTGGTACTCCTCTGGAACTTTTCACTTCTTACCTATCAAATCGCTTTTCGGCAGTAGAACTGGGTGGAGAAATGAGTGAATTGGGTGAAATAACATGTGGAGTGCCACAGGGATCAATTCTTGGACCGTTGCTATTTCTAATATATGTTAATGACATAACAAACTGGGGCATTAAAGGAACTCTTCAACTTTATGCGGACGATACTGTAATTTTTTATAACAAAAAAAACCTAGCGGAACTTGAAATGGAAATGAATGCCGATGTTTCCCATCTCACAACCTGGTTGAGAATAAATAAACTGACCCTTAACGTAAAAAAAACGCATTATTTACTATTCGGCAACAAGAAAAATTCCAGCCTCGATATCAAAATTGGTGACAACTGCCTCGAAAAGAAAACGACAACAAAATATTTGGGCCTTATAGTAGATTCTCAACTCTCGTGGGATCTCCACATAAATCATGTAAAGGAGAAAATTACCCCATAACTGGTGTGCTATATAGACTTCAAGGATTACTACCCATTCCGTTACTAACTGCAGTATATTACGCCATGGTACATTCACACATTTCCTATCTCTGCTGTATCTGGGGCTTTGCCTCGAAGAAATTGATTGCTGATCTGCAGGTGGTTCAAAACCGAGCCCTCAGAAATGTTTTTGGACTTCCATGGGACACTCATGTCAGGGACATCTACTCAGTTTCCGGTATCCTTCCAATCACGATCCTTCCTAAGTATGAAATCACCAGCACCATCCTACAAATTACTCAACAATCAACTCACACTAACGTCAAGCCACTTTACAATCAAGACATCCACAACCACAATACTCGAAATAACAATAAAATCCGCATTCCTCAAACACACACTACAAAATATGGAATAAAATCTTTAAACTACATTATAATTCGCTTCCAGATATGTACAAAACCACCCAGAAAAATAAAAAATCTCAAAATGATGGTTTAAAGGAATACTTTTTAAGCATATTTAAAAATGAAAATCAGTAAATCCATATTTGTATATCTTGTTGTTCCCTTATATGTTTTCTCTTGTGTGTTGTTCTATTTAACTTGGCCTTATAAAATTATTTCTGTTTGTATGTGAAACTTCTATTTTTGATATTTTGCTGTCAATGTAAAATTGTATGTACTATCTTCTACTTATGTATTGTAAATTCCTCCCGTCCTAAAATGAGTTTTGAAACTCATCGGGATTGCCTTAGCAAGAAATAAATATATATAAAAACAAATAAAAAATTATTGATAAGGTGTCTTACGGAATATTTTGACTATACAGAATTATTTTTTTTAAATCTAGATATTTGTTCTTTTGACCCTGGTTGCCCGGAAAAGAAGTATAATATATGCATTAAAATATTTACGGAAAAGAGAAATTTATTTGGGCCTCCTTCGCATAATGAATGTTGTTAGTATTCAAAATGAAGGAAAATTAAGAGCCAAAATTGAAGAAAAAAAATCGTTTGGTAAGAATTTAAATATACAAAGGCTTTCTTTGAAGTTTTTTCGTTAAATAAGCATGGAAAATATCTGCGTATCCTTTGATACAAGAAAGAATGATTCTCAAGGTGTTTTTTTTACAGACCATTGTTAAAATTATTTTTTTGTTATTTCTATTTGATACTCTGTGCTTTGATTTACATAAAATATACGTACAATTTTTTGACACATTTTATTATCTTCTATCTTCTTCTCCTTCTATCTTCTTCTCCTTCTATCTTCTTTTCCTTCTATCTTCTTCTTCTTCTATCTTCTTCTCCGTCTATCTTCTTCTGTCTATTACGTAAAGAAGAATGTTTGTTTGTTTTGTATACAAATCTACAGTTTTATTCCGAGCTCGATGAAACTTTGCACAGTTGACCTTCGAAAAAAGAGGAAGGTCACTGTCTATACGAGATTAAAAAAAAACCCATTTCCCTTTTTTCATCACAGAAAGTAGAATTTTTGGTATTCTTGATAAAATTTCCTCCACTTGACGTTCAAAATATGAATAAAACTACTGCCTGGGGGTAGGGGAACAGATCACAACATCAAAACTTTCCTCCTAAACATTAATAACCCCGGACAACGCCGGGTACTTCAGCTAGTAACAAATAAATGTTATCCGCAAAGGACTTCCACAATTATTTTACATTATTATTATTACATGATTTATTACTCTACGTAGATACATTTATAAAGTAAATAATATTGTATAATAACTATTGACAGTTGAGAATATTTAAACAATTGCATATAATTCAAATATGTACAAGTGTTATTATGTCTTATCAAGTCGATATTAGTTCACAGCTAGGCAGATTGCCAGTTCTAAGGAGCCAAATGATACAATTTCAACACCATGATATTTATACGCGAATACAAAACATAACAGTTCCTTCAATTTCAAAAAAAAAAATTTGCCATAGTATTCAAATTGCTATTCAAAGTATAATTACAGGTATTCATAGATGCACCACTTTCGGTGAAGATTTCCATGAGGATTATCAACCCCTCAAAGAAGTGGGTATTTTATATCAGTTGAAAATCAGTGGGCTGCCCTAAAGTTCTAACAACTGAAAGATTTGTTTGGGAATTTACCTACCACCCCTTAGAAACAGACCACACTTTATAAAAAAAATACAGGCATTAGTTTACTGCAAAAAAATGGAATACGTCTAGATAACTTAGAAGTGTTAAAGATAAGGAAAGCGAAAAACACTATTAGTAGACTCATTAATATATACAGTATGAAACTAACAATCGAATATCATAAAGCCAGAAAAACAACGGTATACACATGCATCCTAGACTTGAGCAAAGCTTTTGACAGGGTTAGTCATAATAAATTGTGGAAAAAACTGACCCAACGACAAGTACCACCGCAAATTGTTAATATATTGAGTACATGGTACAACCAACAGGAAAACTTTGTCAAATGGATTGATAGCCTAACAGAAGAAGCTCAATTAAAGTTTGGCGTTAGGCAAGGAGAGTCAATGTCCCCAGTGCTGTTCAATGAATACATGGATGAACTTAGTAAAACTCTGAATAAAGCAAGAATCGGATGCCACATTGTTAGGGTATGTATGAACAATATCAGCTATGCATATGACATGGTCATACTTGCCCCATCGGTAAGAGCAATGAGAAAAAATCTAGCCATATGCGAATCGTACGTTGTTAGTCACGGGCTGATGTCCAATGGTAAAAAATCGTCACTGCTGATTTTCAAAGCAAATACGGGTCCTGCTGTCATTCCGCCCATACGTCTCGGCGGAGCTAATCTTGAAATCTTCAGCGAAATAAAATACTTGGGGCATATTATCACTGATGACCTAAATGATAAAAATGACATAGTATGCCAAATAAGAGCACACAGCGTATGTGCCAACATGCTCGCCAGGAGATTCAACAGGTGCAGTCCTTCGGTAAAAAAACAACTATTTCATACATAATGCATGAGCTCTTATACTAGCGAACTATGGAAACGATCTCATGGACACACTCCGAGTGCAATATAACCACGCTTACAGGGCGCTGTTCGGCCTACCTTGGAGATGCAGCCCCTCGCAGATGTTCGCAGAGGAAAGGGTGCATGGGTTCGCTGCTTTGATGCGCCACAGAATAGCCGGGACGAGTAAGCGCTACCGGAGATCGGAAAACATTCTTTTCCAAGCCGTCGCCCAGTGGCAGGGCGCGCCCCTACATCATAGATGGAGAATTTCCCCCAAGTCACCGTAACATAAGTGCTACATATGTTTTTTTTATTTTATTTTTTTTTTTTTTATATTCTGTTTCCACATCATGAAATTTTTTGATAATGTATTCTTTTTATACGGTAAACAGAGTATTGCACTCACCGCTTTGTTCTGCTGAAACAAAAACATTATTATTATTAATAATAAAATAAATTTAAATAAAAACACAATGCTTGAAATATTCCCAATCAACAAAGTACATGCCCTTCTCTGTCCGCTGCCTGCTCGCCCCCCACCCTTGGGCCTCTACCCGCCCGTTTGTATCAATCTACATCATAGTTTAGTAGTATACTGCCCTGAAGAAGCTACGGTGGTATCCGAAACCTGAAAAAAAGTACGTAAAAAATAAAAGTGATGTAAACAATGTTATTATTTTATTCTTAAAAAAAGATTTATTTGTTCGTCTAAAACCATAAAAAAGTCACAGTAGAAAAAAGGACGTCTACATTTTTTTAATGAAAACAAGCTCCGCAGACGCTGGTTGTATATCGAGTACTCTTGTTACGACTTGTAAATAAAGCGGCAGGACGCTCCGTCACATGGAGCGATTTCGTCGCTGCTACGTTGCCGCGGCGAGTGATCACCACTTGTAGTATCCGATAGTAGAAAGGCACACGGATCAACTGAAACTGAGATGTTAGTTGGGAGTGAAGTGTTCTACACGTCGAAAAATACATGAAACGAACGAAAAACATTCAACAAATAGCGACTGACGACTAGCGATTTGAGATGTTAGGCGAGGCAATATTAGCACCGCCAAAATCACGCGTTTATTGCAATCAGATTTGAACACGTTCCAATCGAATTTATTGGAGTTACTCGCAGCGAATACTTTGTCACACGAACCGAAATCGTCGCCACTATTCAAACAGCGGCGACGAAATCGCTCCATATGACTGAGGCTTTAATGTTGGGAGACCTAAGATTAGGAGGTGGGACGATGAGGAGACGAAAACTAAACCGTACCATTGAGCAGAAGGAACTGGGAAGAGGTAACAAGAGACTAATGGGAATGGAGGCTTTTCCTCGAGACAATCGATACCAGGAAAAAAGGAGATGAGTCATTTATATTGGGTTTTTACAGATGTTCACACTTACTTGAGAATAATCCAGTTACAAAAACACAGTTAATATACATAAATTACAAATAATCAGACAAGGAATACATAAAACATAAAATTGTAAAAACTCACTAAATGACATATAATACAATAGAAACAAGAGACACAAAGAGTGACACATAATATAATTAGGCCAATCATTTTAACATGTTTTTTAGTAATAGCAGGACATTTTTTCTGAAAGTGTACAAATTATTGACAAAAATGTCTACATTGGCCCACTCTATTTTATTACATCGTCGACACATTTGAGACAGAGGGCTTATAGTAAGCAATATTATTTCTGAATCTATTCAGGTGGATTGTGCTATGGCCTCTTAAAACATAAGAATTAGGTACATACATTTATTTCAATACTGCTAATACATAATATAGTATCGAGCTGACCGTGAATTATTTTGAAATTATTTACCGTGAAAACGTATTAAATCAATCAATTGGCTTCTAATTTTATGTGAATTAATGTTGAAATATTCTAGACGTACGTCGTATGATAAAAAATGGTCACGTAAACCACAGTAAAAATATTACATTCATTTTTTTTAACAGATTCAACAATATTTTCACATATGTAGTAATGAGGATTCTAAATAGTACTTCCATATTCCAGTTTGGCGCTGTAAAGGGTTAGATTTGTTTGAAGTTTGAATGGTTACATATTCTGTTAATAAATCCCATCATTTTGAGTGATTTACAGTTAATGTCGCTAATGTGTACGTCGAATATGAATTTAGAATCGAGAGTGATTCCTAGATCCCCTTTGGAAGATATTTTTTAAGAATAGTATTATTGATAACGTTCGAAAAGTTCTTTTATATTTTTTGTTTTTCTATTTCGATCGTAGTTTACAGTGTA